>CANUEX010004486.1:0-48946 GCA_948099535.1 Jatropha multifida
CTATGGGGATTCAGAATCGGTGATCAATTTGTCGAGATCAACCCTCTAGTTGGCCATAACAGGCTTGACAGCCACCTCCACGCCACCTTCAATGGTGGTTTCACCAAAAGAGCTTCATCACCGAAATTGAAGGAGGGGAAATGTTCGCGTGGTCAAGGGGAGTCAATTGATGACCACCTCATGGACTGGAGTTGCCGGAAACGGCTCAGATCGCCGAAAAACTCCTTCGCCATCACTGCGTTCCAATCGCGATCTCCACCAGTTCAGGCATCGATTACACAAACCAAAGCCATCATCTTCCTCCTCTCGTCGAGCACTTTAAGTTTGGGTGCTCGATCGCCGGATTCCATGGCCAGTTGGCCGGAGATGTGAAGGGGAATGGGGAGGGGAGTCTGCTGCGTGCGCGAGAGAGAGGGAATGGGGAAGGAGAGAGAAAAAAAAGAGTTTTTCTTTTTTTTTTATTTTATTTTATTTATTAATTTATTTTATTATTGTTTTATTATTATTATTATTATTATTATTTATTTTAATTAAATGGTTTCGGTTCAATTTGAACTGATTTGGTCTAACCCAACGATTTAGCCTATATTCATTTGATTTAAGGATTTTTCGATTGAGTTAGACTATTTAAATTCGGTTTTCGATTCGGTTCGCGGCATAAAATATTATTTTTCGCCAATTCTCATTGGTGAAAATTTACAATTAAATTTTAAATAAAAAATTCTTTTGAAAATAAATTAACGGGTCATTTCATTTTAGCTCATGTAAGAAATTTAGATTTATTTAGTAATCAGTTATGGATAGATTAAATTTAAATTCAATTGAATTATGTAAATTAATCGAAGAATAAAATGATATTTTTTCAATATTTAGAATTAGAAAATAAATATTATGATTTTTTTTAAAGCTGAATAAATATTAGGGTTAATTTAGTTAAAATCAGTCAATGAAATATTTCAGCTCAACATTGGTCAATTAATTTGATTTTCATTTATGATAATATTAATATATATATCCGCAATTAACTTTAGCAAAAGGGATAATTTAAAATTACTTATTCCTCAATTTTTGAGAATTTAACAATTTCCATTCATATCACTACAGTTGCTATAAAAATTAATCAAACCAATTTAACTAAATTAGTTTTGTTAATTTAAAAAATAATTTGATTAATTTAATTCAAAATTTTGATGTTTTTTTTTTTTTTTACTATAAAATTATCATCAATTATCGAATGTTATCAAAAGAGTAAGATACTCTCACCAAGTAGTCTAAAGTATTATTTTGATATAATGAGTCACTCAGGTGTTAAAAAAAAAATTAAAATTGATTGAAACGATCTAACGCTCCACTTCAGAAGAAAATAGGCCAATTACGAATACGTGATATTTAGCAAAACGAAAATATGTGGACGTGCCGGAGTGGTTATCGGGCATGACTAGAAATCATGTGGGCTCTGCCCGCGCAGGTTCGAATCCTGCCGTTCACGTTTTTTACCTATTTTATTTTTGCCACTGTTATTTATTTATTTATTTTTGTTTTCTCATATCTATATCTCTTTTCTTTTCTGATTGCCACTTTCTTTTTTCTTTTGTTTCCTCACTAGCAGAGCCGTACCTTTTGTTTCAGTATGAGAGTGATTCTTTTGTCGAAGTTTGTGGTTGCCTGTCTCCATATAAATGTTTTTCCCACAAATTTTACAACATTTATTTTCTATTTTGAGTAATTATTATATACTCCTAAAGTTTTGTTCAAATATACTAACGAGGTAGTCCGTGTGGCATGGTGAAATACATTAGCAAAGACTTCAATTTTCATAATATTACACTTCAATTATTTTTTATGGTGCTTTTGATATATTTTATTAACATTTAAGAGAAAAATTTATTGTCAAACTTTATAGTATAATAAAATTATAATGCAGCGACTAAATAGTATAATTTTAAGAACCCATGTCTTTATTACTATATTTCGTTCTTAAAAAAATAAAAAATACCAGGGCATTTGATAAAACCCTATGGACTATATAGTAATTACATTTATTTTTTTCTGTTTGCTTATGAATATCTCCATTTTTCTTGAATTGATGACATTCAGTGTTGGTGGCTGCCTCTTCCCATAAATATTTTTCCTACAAATCCAACCTCCAGAATTACCCCTCTTGAGCCCCTCTATCGTTCATGATCACAGCAATTAACTTAAATTATAGTAAACTAAAACTCGAAGCATGCAGCACCAAAATAAAGAGACAACAACAGAGTGAGAAAGCTGATACAAAACAGTAAAAAGAGAATTCTATTACTACAAATAAAATAACAAGAAATAGGAAAAAGAAAAGGTAAAAGCTGATAACAAGTAGGACAAAAGGAGTATTGATGATCACTTAGCAACCAACCAATAAAAAACAACTTAAAGAATACCTTTCCACAGCCTTTCACTTACTTATACTGATCAGACTACCAGTCCCTCTCTATCTGCATGCACATATATATACACACAAACTAATTGCAGAGATTTGTACTGCGTTAATGTGCTGTGCCCCTGTCTGTATCTGCAGTACTAGCTAGCAGTAGCAGCCGCTTACTGAACCCATAAATATGTACATATATTATATACATGGGCATGGGCAGAGAACAAGAAGAAGAAGAAGAAAAGAAGTTTTTACATTATTTTTAAGTTAGTAGTAGTATGAGGTTTTTTTACGGCCTTGCTTTTTATCTTTCTTTTTCACGTTCTTTAAAGAACTCCTTAAAAGGTTTGCTTGACTCCCATAAACAGTAAATTCAGAGATGCCCTTCTTGTTTTTCAGCACTTGAAAACATGTAATTTTGTTCTATAACAGAAATATCCCTTTCTGCCCATTTTAATTTCTACCCTAACATGCTAGGGTTTTGAACCTTTACACCAAAAAACTTCTCTCTATTATGGAAGCAATACCCTGCAGAAATTAAAGTTACTCTTTAATGGTTAAACAACAAAGCATTCTGTTTGAAAAAGTAAAAACTCCCATTTTTCATTTCTCTTATGATGGTAAGAACCAAGAAGAACATTTTATGCATCAAAAACTAAATTCTTTAGGTATATATATGTTTGGTGTAGTGGTACAAAACCAACCTGGGTAGGGCAGCCAATAAATATTTGTCATTTGTTTGGATCTGGATTGAAAGATTTTACATAAGCATATGATATCTATATATCTAGCTATAGCTATACTACCATGTATAATATATCTATGAACACTTGCAAAATAATGGCAAGATGATAGCAGAGACTGACAAATCTTAAAGAGAGAAATATACTGCACTACTTTTGTAGGTCTATTAGTTCAAGAACAAAATGGAAGCCAAAAGAGTATTTGGTTTTATAGGCATTAGGGCAATCAAACACAGATATCTAAAAGCATAAGCCCTAAAACCCCAAAAAAGACATAACTATTTGTCTCTAAAATGAAAGTTTGAGAGACAAATCAACAGAATTAGAAACACAAGAAGCTTCACCACCACCATTACCCACTACTGCTAAAGCTTCTGCAGAGTTTTTACCATTTGTTTTTCCTGGGAAAAAATCATACTCCATAAATACGTTTCCACCCATTGTAGGGTTTGCCTTTCTGTGGACTGCTACCACTTGTACACCCTACAAAAAATAGTTAAAAAAATTAAAATTAATTCAAAGAAAGTAAAAAAGAAAATGAAAATTAATTAATTTTTTGAAATAGCTAATTATATTTTAGTATTCTAATTACCTGATCAGTGAGATTGTGACTGGCATAGAAGGCACTTCTTGCAGCTCTAGCAGTGAATCCTCCCATTTGATTTTCATTATTATGATTAAAGTTTATTTTATTTTCAAGATTTAATCCAAGAAAATCACAGTTGTTGATTGATGATATCTCTGAAAACTTTTCTTTGCTTCCGTTTTGATAACCTATACTCTCCCCATTGAACCTCTTCTTCTGCAACAAGTTCTGACATTGTTAGCAAATATTAATTAATTACAAATACAAAATGATGAAATGTACACACAAATTTAATTGATTAACTTTGTTGAGTTCTACATTTTAAGAAAAATGAAAAACTGTTTATAAATTTCTTATCCTTATTTCCTGCATTTTCTTGGAACGCAAACAAAAAGCATTACAATTGGCTACCCTTAAGAGAAATGTAACATACAAAAAAAAAATTATATATATATTAGATCAAAGAAATTTAAGGCTTAAGTGACACGAAATATTATTTTCTTCCCTTTTCTTTTCACATAATTTCTTTCGAAACAAACAGAAAGGACCAATAGCATTGACACCCAAAGAACAAAATGGAGAGATTCAAACACGACCTTAAAGCAGACATCAGAAGGAATGTTGTCCAAATGCTGCTTCGCTTTTGGCATTGAAGTGAGCTCGTTTGAGGTCTCAAACGCTGTACCAGTAGACCCAACCCGAATCCTCATATCCGGAGCTCCAAAAGCATACGGATTCAACAGAACCTGACCCGAACTATGACTTCGATTCAACTCCTGACCAAATCCACCATTCTCAATCCGCTTAACAAATAAACCACCCTGGTCAAAACCCAAAAACCCACCACCATTAATTACTGGCACACCGTAGCTTACAGTGCCATACTGAACTGGAAAACTCTGAATCGGGTCGGGTACAGATAACTGATCGGGTTGAAGGTTTAAAGAGTCCACTTGGTTGGTTTCTGTAATCTTCTTCCATCGTTCTTGGAGCCTTAAACGCTCCAACTGCTCTACCCCCATGCCTCTTTGGGGTTGTTTATTGCGTGGCGGGCCTTTACTTGGCTTTCTTCCTCTGCTCTTCCTTGTGGGTTGATCGGACTTGGTTGATTCGGATTCAATGTGAGTTTTGGACGCTCTTTGTGTTTGCTCAGTAGTGGTCCTGAGAAGGAAAGGAAGCGAACTAGCCATTGAAAACTGGGTTGTCTCCCTTTTTTAGGAGAAAAAGTGAAAAAGAAAAAGAGAAAGAGAAAGAGAGAATTTGTTTTTGATTCTTTTGAACTCTGGTTTTTCAGAGAATGAGAGACAAATGGAGGTATACTTGTGTCTGCGTGTCCATATATAACTATGGAGGGAGAGAGAGAGAGTTTATAAATTAGCAGAAGCACCAGTTATGAGCTTGGGTGAAACGCCAAATGGGTATTGGCCATACATAGTGGTTTCTTTCACTAACTAGTAGTTTGCTATTTCACCTCTCGTTTCTCCTATCTCCACATATAATTTTTTTTAAGAATAATTTCAAATATGATAAAGGACTTGTTTGAATAACTTTTATATAGTTATTTGGTCATCAATTACATTATATTAGGACTCACCAAACACTGTAATATTTGAGTTTTCAACTTATAATTGAGCATATTTAATAAAATTAACGGCTAAATAATATTTTAAAATGAATAAATTTCATTTTTAATTTTTTGGACTATTTTAATCCTTGAACTTATATAAAATGATTAAAATAATATGATTTCACTTTTTAGATCAATTTAACCTCTAAACTTATATTGATTTTTATAAATTAATAATTGATTTTAATTTAACGTAATTGATTTATTATCCTTTTTTGTTCTATGCTAAAAACACATATATCAAACTTTTCCAAAAGACGAATTTAAAATCTATAAAAACATCATTTTTTATATATAATAAATTTATAAACATGTATTATAACTTTGATTTATTCAATATGAAAAGTGCATAGATTTTATAATCGAGTATCAAGTAATGGAGGTTAATTTTAATATGTTAAAATTAATTCATATTTATAAACTCAAAATCGTTAATCAAATCAAAGAGAAATATAATATATTTCATATATTAATTTTCCTATATTTTATAGTTAATTATTTTTTTATTAAATTAATTAGTTTGATCCCAATTACAGTTTTAATAAATATCTATATAATGATTCACTTTGTAAGTACAATAAATAAATAGAGATTAAATTGACTCAAAATGTCAAATATAATTTTTTAATTATTTTAAATAAGTTTATAGGTTAAAATTGCCTAAAAAATGAAATAATTAATCATTTTACCAAAGTTTAAGGACTAAATTAGCCTAAAAGATTGAATTTGACCTTTTTAACTCAGCTAAACAAATTCATGAATCAAATTGAGATTTATTCCATTTTAAAATTGACTAAACAACTCAGTAAAATTATAATTAAAATATTGAGAATTAAGTTTTTATAAATTAGTCCATTCTTTTCGTTAAATTTAATAATTTTGTATTTTTTTAATTATATTTAGATGATATTTTTAGAAAATAAAAAATAGCATAAATTATTTTATTCTAACTTATTCTATATTTACATTTAGTTTTGTTTCATTAAGTAATAGGGGTGTGCATGGATCCAATATAGAACTTCAAAATTTTTAGATTCATCCCAAAATATTGGGACGTGAAAAATTGTATTTTAATCTTATCCCAATAGAAATATAGACCCGTCTCATTTGGGACTGGGATTCAGATCTATAAGACAAGTTGAAATGGATCAGATCGGGATTTAATTGAAATTTTCTATAGTCTTACTAAATTATTTTTCATAAAAAAAATAAAAAGTTACTATATTCATCTATTACAATCAAACTAAATTCATTTATACAAGTTAGAGTTAAAAATGAAAAATAAATTAAATAATTAATTTAATCACTAATGATTTACTACTAGAATTATAATAGAAGATTTTTAAATAGGCATTTTCTAGTTAATAAAAGAGTTAAATAAAATAATATAATATAAAAATTATATATAATTTAACTTTATATGTATTTTATGAATTTTAGCTCGTCTTTATTTTTATTATTGTTATCTTTAAGCTGATTTAAATTTGATAGTTACATAATTTAATTTTAAATATCATTTAAAAATAAATAATGATAGCATTAAACATAATCAATAATCTAACAATCAAAATAATTGAAACTAATATTTTCTCTTGTATTGATTAATCTTTCCATTTTTTGTTTAATAAAAAAATTTATTAAAAAATTTACTGAACAAATTCTATGGAGTAATAGAGAAAAAAAAATCTATGTTGACCTTTATATTTAATTACTTGATTTATTTTATATTTAAAAGCATGCATATTATTTTTTTGTATTATTATTACTTTAGTAGTAATTGGTATCATAAAAGAAAAACTAAAATAAAAATGATGAAATGATTTTTAGGGACATAATTTGAAATTAATAAAAAAAATAATAATTTGAATTTTAAAGGAAAAATGAGATGGAAACTCTCAATTTTTGAGGAGATAGGACAGGATGAGATTTGAATCAGTATGAATCGATTTTAATCAAAGAATCAATTCTGTGCCATAAATATTTTCAAGATGAGACTATAAAATTAATATCGAATTTTTCTCCGAATGAAAAATTCGGGATGATATTAGGGAACGGATCGAGATTCCTACGGTCTCATTCACATCTCTATTAGGTAAGCATTAATTAAAAAGTACTTTAGTCAATTTGTTTTATATTTTTTGTACACTTGATGTGATTTAGTCATTTTCGAAATTCTTATCAAAAAATAAAAAATTATCAAACTTAACAGAATATAATTTAACAATAAAGGAATTATCAAAATATAAAATTGCTTTAAATATTCAAAATCAGGTAATTGCAACAATTCTGAAATCAAAATTTAATACAACAAAAGTCTACCTGGACATAGCGTTTTAGCTTTTGAAGATGAGAATCTTAACTGAATAGATAGTAGAGAGCTAACTTAATTTTCATTTATGGCTCGTGACATTCACTAGCCACACTGTAGTTATATTATTGACTGAAGATTGTATTACACGGTCGTTGAAATTGCGTGAAGGAATTATGGGCCACATCGACACGTGTCGAGATCACAGACAAGGTAGCCAAATGTACCAGGCACGGTCGGAGCGCTAGGGGTATAATCCTGTGGGGAAGATGTTAAAACAAGAAAGCAGGTTTTGCGTAAGTGTCAGTTTTGTCCAAAATAGCAAAATATGATTAGGGTTTTTCTTTAAACTTGTAATAGAAACAATAAATATTGCCAATAAAAGATAACAGAAAATGAAAAAAAAGAAAAGAAAAGAAAAGGCGAAGAAAAAGAAATACCTGTGCTTGTGATACATACAGTTGATCTTAGACATCAGTTCCCGATGATGATGATCAAGAAATGCCACTTGGATTCAATGGTGGTGATCATTATGATGTTATGATCATAGGATATATATTATAAAGGACTAAACTGAAGTAAAACTAGAGATGGTGAGAGCTAATTGAATATATATATATATATATATATATATGTGTGTGTGTGTGTGTATATTTTAAATATTGAAGGGAAGAGAGTTGTTTTGGGCAATCATTTAGAGTAAGATTTGGTAATGAATATATGAATCTGCCCTATGTGTTATAGGCTTGTAATGATGCCTCCTTCACATTTGGAAACATAAAAAAGCTGACTCCATGTGGAAGATTCTAATATGGAAACCTATTCTTTAGCAAATTATATATATATATACATTACTGGATTTTTATTTTTTTATTTTACATCAAATAATACATGTTATAATATATTTTTTGAAAAATAATAATAGATTATATTTATTTTTTATTTTTCTAGAAAAATTTTACATTTATTTTTGTAGAATAAAATACTTATAGGAGATTATTATAACCAATCAAATTAAAGATTTGTTAAAAATAATAATAAAACATATTACCATAATTAATATATACTTTATATAGTATAATAAAATCAATCAAAATTAAATTATCTTTATTCAATTAGTAAAATTAAAATTATTAAAGATATTATATTCTTACCTTATTTAATATATAGCTTATTTAGTATATAATATAATTTCTTTTGTATATACAATAGAATTTAGATTTAAATAAAAAATTAATATATCAATCAATATTAAAATTTTTTTTATTGTTTAATCAATAAAATTAAAATCATTAAAAAATTTTATATTTTCATCACATTTAATGTATACCTTATATAGCATATAATAAAAATTTCTTACTCTATTCAATATAATTTAAATTTAAATAAGAAATTAATATGAACAATTAAATTTATTTTTTCAACCAGTTAAATTAAAATCTTTAATGATATTTTTGTCATTCTATAAACTAAATACGAACATTTGACAATCTCAATTTTTCCTCGTGTTTATATATAGTATAGATTATAGAAAATAATGAATTCAAAACGTTGTATTGGAATACTCAATGGATTGGAATAATATCGTGAGTTACATAATAGAGATAATCCATTTTTTTTCAAATAATATTCACTAAATTAGTGATAACTTACATGATAAAGAGAACTTGACATGTCGAAAAACTAATCATACCGTATCTGATTGGAATAATTAATTATTTAAAATATGAAGAATTCAAAAATTTATAATTATTTGGAATAATTTAATTAATTTTTACAGAATAATTAGTAGAATTAATTACAATTTTGTTAGTAGTTAATTAAGTTTTCAAAAGAAAACTAATATGTTCAAGATAATTAGATAGTTGCTAATATCCTTAAGTTACTTTCTTATTAACCAGTATAACCATATATGCTCAAAGGTCTAAAAGAGTAAATTTAAGAAGCATTGGGAAATGTTATATAGTACATTTTAAGTTTGTCTTGTAACTTTGAAAATTGATAGAAACAATCCCTCTCAACTCTTATCCCATGCATAAAAAACCAAAACAAATATATATATATATATATATATATATATATATATATATACACATAGAAATAGGGAGTAAAATAATTGTGATGGCACATAATTTTCCTTGAGAGCTCATTCTCATATCATGCACTATAGTCAAAATCATAAGAGTTGGATTAGGATTTCATAATTTAATTAACTAATTAGTTTATAATAAAAGTTAATCCAACAAAAAAGATTTACTTACCTTGTAAAATTAATATCAATTTATGCTAATTAATTAAATTTAGTTTGAGATGAAATCCATGAAGCTAAAATACATAAAAATATGCTTATTTAAAAAATAAAACAATTCAATTTCACTATCGAGATTCTTTTTTTAGGGTAGGAAAAAAGAAAATCAAAACTGCGTGACTAACCAAAGAGTTTTATATGATTCTGGTGAGGATCTCAATAGGCATAAAAAAGCAAGTTGCAGTAGAAATAGGTTGTACGGACACCCGCCGTCCTTGGAAGTAAATTACAGCCAATCACATGTCGCCAAGTCAGAATATGGACTATAATTTATTTTTGTTTTCCATTAATGGAACCTTCGTTCTGTCCTACATTTGAGACCGCGAAGCCCATATAAAAACCAATTGATTAAAAATCAGGGAAGAAGATCATTTTAGTTCGGTATGTGGTCCCGGATCATGCCGGCCACGTGGAAAATGGGCCCCCACATTTTGTTTGCTTGGTAATAGGATAGGTGTTGGGTAGAAATTAGATATGGAATAGGATTTTGAGAGGTGAGAATAGGGGAAGGGGAGGGGGCTGGCGGCTGAGAAGTAGAGAGATGGCACGTGTGAGTCGAAACGTGTAAGGAGGGATTGAGTTTGGGTTGCTGGGTTTAGGCAGACATGGTGGGATTCTTAGGTTCTGGGAAGCAGATTGTGCCCTGCATGGCAATGCTTGGGGATTCGGGATGCGGCTAGGTTGGGTGGGGACCGTATCACACGTGCGAAAGCTCATTATATATTTGCCCATTTTGCAAATTTTAGTTTATAGCCTATTTGTTCATTTAAAATTATTTTGATTTTTGAAAAAAATGGCTCCTCGTAATCTGAAATTTAAAAGGAATATCATAAGCAACTGGAGGTTCAATATGCATATTTAATTTATAAAATCTAGAAATATATGATAATGTTTTTTACTAATTACTCGTACCAGTAAACAATTAATAGAGAAGCTTTTTGGATAATTACGAAACAGATGCCAAGTTTATCAATAATGAATAATATGCAATTGGGTGGTGCAACATACCAACAATAAAATATGCTATAAGTTGGAAATGGAAACTTAGCCTTTCCTTACTTTCTATTTTCTTAATAAGGAAATTAAAAGGAGCGATTTTGAAAATGTATATAATTGAAAAAAATTGGGGAGGGAGAGAGAGGAGTAGGTGGGTAAGCATTGTTATGAAGTTAAGAGTAACTGTTAGTTTTGGCTTTATACAACTTGTGAAAGATCTAACTATTTTAGTACAAAATAGCCAAAGATCTCTCCACCACCATAATCACAACCTAAGGACCACACCATGTAATTATTTTAGATTCTCTCTCTCTCTCTCACGCACACACATTTCCATTTTTGCCCTTTCACCCCCCATCAACCACACATTGCCAATGCTGTCCCAGAACTTAGCCCTAAACAGAGTCCATGTGACATGGCCAGTCGGGGAGTAAAATGTCTCACTCCAAGATCTGTTTGTGAGGAGACAAAAATAAAATAAACGGGTATGCAAATTTTGGAGGGATAAATCCGGACCGTTCAAAAAGGACAAATCAATGCATCAAATACTCGAGTTTTTGTGTATGAAAAGGTCACTGTCATCTGTTAGTTGTGTTGGGATGTTCAGCACAAAACAGAGACACAGACATAAAAAGCAAAAAGCAAATTGTGTCTGTAAGAAGATGTCTCTCTCTCTCTCTCTCTCTCTCTCGGAACAGAACAAAGGACCCTTTACAATGCAACCCACCACATTGATAAATTAAAATGAGAGACCTTTCCTCAAGCCTAATTCACTCTCTTCTTCATTATATTACTATGTGATCTGTTCCGTGCCATCCCAGTCATCTTTGTTCATTCCCATTGTCGCTGTTGAAGAAGCCGACTCTCAATGGCCATGAGTTACATGTGTATGGACGCCTACTCACCATCCCTATTTTCTCCCGCCTATTCCTCATCTACGCCTCATAGATGTAACTTTAATTCTGGCTTAAATAAAAAGTAGAAAAGGCCTCCATCATCAAACCCAATTACAGAAACCATAGCCAAAAACCAATAAAAGGAAACTTTCCCCATATTTGTTTTGACTGTAAAGAATATATCTCTTTCCTATTGCAAAGACTCGTTTCTTGACTTCGATTGTAAGAATTGCAACTTAGTTTTCAGTAATGAAAGTTTTGAATAGAAATTTGCAGTCACCGCATCAGATAATCGTGTATTTATCAAGTGAAAGTGCCCATTTTCATTCAGCAGGAGTTTGTACAAGGATATTCTGAACATAATTTAATAATGAAAATAATATTGCAAAAAGTCAAAAAAATAAATCCTCACAGTTCCTTTCCGTCCAAGAATTTTTGATAGATTACCAAATAAAATCTTAGCAAAATGACAAGCCTTGCATCAATATATGACAAATGAATGAAATCATATTATATATTCGGGCAATATTTATTTTATTACTTACATAGTATATGCATATGCCACACTCTCAGGAAGCCTAAATGAGGCACACAACATCCATTTTCCAGGTGCAACCAGGCATACCTTACGCATTTCCACATCAACGGCTACCTCTGTCAAAGCAATTCTTATCCGCTGCATTCACATCATTTAGACAACAAAGTTCAGGACAATATACAAACTAATTAATAAAACAGTCATGCACTGAAAATCAGATGCAGGAAGAAAGATATACAACAGTATGTGCATGTCAAGTCCATCATGCAATCATATGGGAAAAGAAATGTAAAAATTCCATGATATTGTGTTTGGCTTCGTATATTTGAATGAAAAGGATCTAGATTTAATTAAAATCCATTGTTTTGGATAGTCAAATATTTATCAGTTTGGATTTGAATGAAATTCATAACAAACTTTAATAGTTTAATTATCAATGAATTTCAAATTACTCAAAAACGCGTGTCATTTCAAATATACTCTACACAAGTAGCAGGTTTCAAATTTAATACATGGATCCAAACACAGCATAAAAGGTTTTGGCAGCAGACCTCATGAAAGTCGAATTCTGGATCTCGAACTTTGGAAAATCCATAAACATGGATCATTGGCAAAGTGAATTCTCTAAACTTGTGGTTATCTTTAAAAATCCCTCTGAATGCATCTGTTAACAAAGAAGAAATACTAATAGAGAGCAGCCTTCAAATTTATTCTCATGGAACCGTCTGATCTATAGCTAACAATTTATCCCGATCATTCAGCTATGGTAAACCATGAAACCCAGACAAAGTGAAGGAAAAATTTTTTGTGAATAAATAATGGTCTGACAATTGATGTAACCCTACTTGTAAGTCCATAAACAAACAAAACAAAGTACTAGAAACTTTCAACTGTCCTAATAAATAAATAAATGCTTAGGAATTGCAAGCATATAATCTAATTGAAAGAGATATCAAAATTGTTCAATCCACTTTAGAATCAGAAGTTTGCAAAGCCCAAAGGAACTAGTTAGAATTAAACAACACACCTAGATATTCTGCCGCGTCATTTGGCAAATTCATAACCACCTGCACAATTGTCTGAGCTTTCTCACCTGAGAACATAGCCTTAATGAACCTCCTTCCATCCATATTAAAGGCCTAGAAAATGACAAAGCAAGAACCTTAATATGAAGCACAATTGCTAAGAAATAATTATGCTAACCGCATAAACAGAATAATCTTGGGCATAAAACAGGCTCACCATAATTTTTAGTCAGATTTGGATGATTTTGAGTAGTAGAATTGTGTTGAAGAAGCTCAGGTAAGGGTGTGGCAGATTTTATAGGCACCCTGACTATTGCCGTGTGAGTCATGAAAATATTGTTTTATAGTGACTTAACTTCTATATGCACTACTCTTTTTGTGTTCACTAGTCTGTGGTCACTAATTCCTAATATTAGTGGGATTCATGTGTCTTCTAAGAGAGATTATAATGGATGGCTCTTTTCATCATCATTGATCTATTATAATTTAGAAGAGAAAGAAAACCTTCACACAAGATGTATACATCAAAAGCGCTCTATCATACCTGAATCTTCCTCTCAAACTTGTTGAGAACACTATTTCTCTCCAAATAATCAACTGCGTAAGGGTTCAAATCATTTGCATATGCACATTTCACTATTTTTGCGGCAGATAAAGCTATTGGACCAACCCCACCTATTGATCGCAAAAAGATGCAAATGAAACATGTCAGTACACTAATACAGTCACTGCCTAGAATAATTGGCAAGAATTTGGGGCATAACCATAAAAAGTGTGTCAAATGATAATATTGCTACAACGATATGGCATTTTTTTTCAGTCACTCTCTCAACAGGCAGAGAGAGTGGAGGTGTCAATCTAATGATCCGATAGTATATGACTATATATAAACTCACACCTATAAACCATATTCCAAAAAAAAAAAAAGAAGTTCCATATTTAAGCAATAAAGAGGTAAAGATTCAACGTACAAACTATGTCATTGCGAGTGAAGCCATTCAGAAGCCTTTGCCTTTCATTTGCAAGCCTCGAATTCAAATACCTGCACAAAGAAGCAAGCCTAAGTACTGTTTGCTTTTATTTCTATTTTTCCCCACTATAGTTTCACCCATAGTTTAACATGAGATCCAAATTAGGCTGTTCAGGAAATTAATAACTGAAGCAATATATCTATAAAGGGCCTTCCACAGCCATAAGAATTACAAATTTGAGAAAATAAATCAGAAGACCGCAGACAGCCAAAAAAACTTCAGCCGCCTGCAAGAGAATTTAACAAAAGCATTTTGGGGTGCCTAGGAGGTCCAGTCCCCTGTTATAGGATGTTGAATAATTACATGGCTAAGTACTGAAATTTTTTTTTTCCTGGTGGTTGTAGAAGTAACTACATACCATCAAATACAGTTAAGGGATGGTTTTTAAAGCTATACATGACAGGCTAATTTTTCTTTTAGGCTTTGGTTATCCAGGGTCCATAACCTGGATCTTAGGAGAATGAATGATGGCTAACACACAGCATCAACTGGAAGGACACATGTAGGAATTTTCAACTAAATAATAGAGAAATAAAGGAACATTCTTCTCTGGTTGATTCTCTAAATAACATGAGAACAAGATATGAAAATTTTTTGCTGAATTTCCAAGCAGGTTGCAAGCAAAGAAACATACACTGTTGCTAAATCAACATGAAAACGTAATCCACTCAACCAACATGGTCACAAAGGAGTGATTTCCAGCCAACACCTCAAGCGGCATTGTTCCGTCGTCATTATGTATGCATCAATCTTGTTTACAACAGTTTGTATCTCTGGCTTATTTTTGTCCAGGACTACCTGTAAAGAATACATATACACATTACAAAACATTTCAACATTACAAAAGTTCATATATTTTTAATTCTAGAGTATGCCGTGAAGACAGTAAAAATATAAAAAAGAGTTCAAATTCTGCTTAAGCTCGAGTCAGGTTGACCTCAATCAAGTTTGATTTGCCTAAGCATATTGCTGAATTAGTTCATCTAATATCATAATATAAAATTTAACTAAAGATAGCATTACTTACCCAGAGACATTTTTTTTGAGAAGCAAAATAACAAAAAGTAAAATAAATATGTTATTGTAGAAACAAAAATAAAGCATGGTAAAAGTATAAAATGCACCATCAGATTCCTGGTTGAACCTAGCCTATATCAAACCAAGTGTAAAGATAAATAATTCCCAAGCAGAAGCTTGAGCTTGGTTTATTTCTAGAAAAACAAGCCAACCCTACCCAAGCCAAATCCAAGATGTTTTTTAACAATTCAGTTCATTTCAAGGCCTGTAAGACAGAAATTTGAGGAAATCTCAGGTCATTGAGAAATTAAGGAACAATATTATTCTCTCTTTTAAAGGATATTATAGTGTCACCTTGATAATCATTTTCAGTTCAAAACCACATAAATGAATTAATCTAACTCCTCTAGGCTAGAGACATAATTAAACAGTAGAAACAAATGGAGCAAACACACAAGTAAAAGATACTAATGCTATCTCGGTGCAACATACCTCATTCATCTGCCAGTAATCATAAAACAAAGTAAGCTTGCATTTATAAGTTCAAAGCTAAAAGTTCGGATTTCTTCTATAGCTTCTTGTAAAGCCACCTGCAGAACAGAATGAGCATGGAAGCTGTGATATCATAAACTACGAGGAAGATGAAACTTTACCAAGATAACATGATCGAGTAATAAATGACAACATAAAGAAAAATACAGACAAATATTCATGTCATGGACAGACGAATTAGCTCCAGCTGGCAACTGTCATCAAGAAAAGAAGTAGTGGCCTGTAGAGTACTGCCAATTCCTCCAACCTCAGTGTCTCAAATATCAAGATGGTGCACAGGGGAAAAGAAACACTACGAACCACCTTATTATTAAGCATATTAAGACTAATATATTAAAGAAACCACCAGAAACAGTTTATAAAAAGAATCATAAATTTACACAGTGGTTAATTTACAATATGGGAAACAATGAGTAAATGGTGGCCATAATGATAGACAATCATTAATTGTTAAGAGTGTCAGATACCTAGAAGAGAAGTCATTCATAAAAATTAAATTGAAATAGCTGGAAACAAGAACTAGTCTCATAAAGAAGCAGGACAATGTCCATCTTGATGACAATGCCATAGAAATGTCTTTCGCAGGTGGACAATTGTGATGTTAATAAATTGACCAAGCAACAATATTGCAATACTGCAACAAGTCTTCAACATCCAAAGTATCTGCACTCACTACTTAGAATTGACACCAACTCCCATAATTCAGAACTTTGGAGCAACACTCAAGGGCACATGATTGGCGTGCAAATTCAAAAGTTCTATATCTCAGTTGAAATATGTGGGCAATCACTCATAAACCCCATGACATTAATGATTATCGGACAACAACATTTGAAATTTTAACCATGCTATTGATTACTATCCTATATTCTTGATAAAACACATGATAAGCAAACATACACCACAAATTCTAATCAAAGTATACCAAAATCAACTCGTAAAAAGCAAGTCCATCGACTATAATATCAAAATTCAAAATTTCTGCACAAATGATATTTATGAATCACGACAAAAACCAATAAAAATTAGCAAGAGCAATATAAATGCTACAAAAGCAAACAGTCGAAGTATGAAATTGACTCACAAAGAACCAAAGGTATTTGGATAGCCTGGGGCAAATCTTCAACTCTTTTATCAGCATATCTCTCATCCAAAAGCAACAACCTTGGTGAACCTCTCCATTTCTTCCTCCCTTTAAACTCATCCCCTAACAAAACTTTCAACAAACCTTTCCAATCCTCTTCCGCTTCTTCCACAAGCTCCAACATAGAAAATCCTTTCTTCCTACTTTTCCCCCTCATTTTCTCCTCTCCTTCCTTTTTCTTTCTCTTCCTCTTTGGAAGTCTTGAAATCTTTGCTAAATTCTTAAACTTAACAAACCCCCTATAATTAAACTCCTTCAACAATGTCTCCCTATACAAAACAGGAATTAATTTTTCACCATCTCTCTCTGCTTTCCCATAAATCATTCGATTCAAAGCATCAAGCTTTCCTTCTTCATCTGCATTTCCATTATTGCTATCATCCAAAAGAGACACGAGCTCTTCTTCTACCTCATCTCCAGGCACTCTAGCAATATTATGAATCCGCGGCCAATTCAATAAATGGCCTCGAGTCTACTCTCCAAAGCAAAATAATCCTATGCCGGGACTCGAAGAGCAGCGATATCAAACACCGAGAGAATTTCTCTTCATTGATTACCTGTTCTTCAATTGGCTCTAGATCCAAATGGGATTGAGAGTTTTGAAATGGGATTCTGCCTTTAAGAAGAGAGGGTCCATAAAGATGGGATTTTGGGATTATTACTTGAGTAGCAGCTTTAGATAGAAGAGAAATAATGAGTAGGAAACAGAGGGATTGGCGAAGCGGGAAGAGTGGGATGGCGAGATAATGGTAAGAGGAAGAGAGTTATCACTGGGAAATAACTTGGCGACCATGAGATTTGTGGTTAGTGATCAGTTAAAGAAGCTACTACAATTCATTTGTTCGTATGTAAGCAGGGTTTTAGCGGACCGAATCGGGGTTTTACCTGTGAAAAAGAGTATAAACATAAGAAGAGATTAGGGGTGAGCATACTTCTGAAAAAAATCCGAAAACTGAACCAAACCGAATTACTTCCCTTTTTTTGAGGTAAACCACCATCGATTGTGCCCTAAACTTAATGGATTGTCGCAATTTACACTCTAAAACACTTAATCCCTCTAGCATTCTAATTTCGTTTTTTTTTTTTTTTGTCAAACATTGTACCCTAATTTGATTTTGGTCAAATTAGACATTAAACTATTATTATCTCTGGGACCCACTTGAGTTTGCTGGTTCACTTAACCAGCCCTTGATTAAGTGAAACGGGGCGTTTTATGGAAAGAACAAAAGAAAACTTCTATTTCTTTTATTGGGTCCGAATCGCAAATTGAAACAATGAAAATCTTGCATTTGGCCGGTAAACCCAAATTTTGGATTCTAGAGTTCTCTCATGTAAACAAACCTTTCAGAAACATCATCTCAATGCAATTACTAAGCACACTGTAACTAGTTCTTTTATTTAGGGGAAACTACAATATGGATGATAGGCCAAACAACCTTTCAAAAAGTAAAAAAAGAAAAAGCTAAAAGACAATTAGCCTAAATATGGATTAATAGCATTCCAAAACTTAAACTTTCATACTTTGTAAATCATGAAATAACATGAGAAATTAACGCTACAAAGCAAAGCAAATACAGAGTCCTAAAAACATTGCAAAAATGATAAAAAAATCAAATAGAGAAAAAAGTTCAAACATTTTGACCATCTGTTGGGACACCATAACCATTGTAATACGTCTGACCAACAAGAACTTGCATGCGCAATATCACCAGCCTTAGCCTCCTTAAGTATGTCATGAAACCACCGTTTCACGCATTCCGAGACTACCTGAGAAAGCAGCACCCAGCACTCGATTCACGCCATCAAGACACGTGAATGGTTCACCTTTGAAACAATTAAAGCATCGCTCATTTCTGCAACACTAAATTCACTTTATTCTACTTCGTTGCTGATCCAGGTGTGAGAGAGAAAGAGAGAGATATTGAGAAGCGATGGATGAAGGAGGGGAGAGAAGAATCGGCGAGAAGAGCTGGTGGTTATGCTTTCTTTTCCATAAAACGCCCCGTTTCACTTAATCAAGGGCTGGTCAAGTGAACCCAACAAACTCGAGTGGGTCTCAGGGATAATAATATTTTAATGTCTAATAGTTCGTCAGAGCGCACATATTTTTCAATAAACAATTTCAACTAAACTTCAGTGGTCAAACGACAAAATATGATAAAATTGTTGTATTACCAAGGAACAATTGTTGGATACTCCAGTTTTGTTGATGATGCTTGACCATTAGATTACTAGTCTATTAATACCTGAATTTCAAAAATGTAAACTTTTAATTTAAACCTACCTTGAAAATTTCAGATGCATGGTTCTTTTTTTTTTAATATTCTTCTTTCCTTTGAAAATTTACATCAGCAAATAGAACACTTCATAATACAGTGTGAAAGAATCTAATGCCAACACAAAAATTGTGGCTACAACTACGAAAGAATATATATAAAGCAATGCCAGAATCAACTAGCCCTGTAATTCAAATTATAAAACCTGCATGATAAATTCTTGTGATTACATATTACGTATATATACACTTGGAGAGGCCACAGAAACTACAAAAGCTAATTAGAATCCCCAGTCCTTTGGACAGATTGAAATGGTTAGATTATATTACTTAATCGACTTCCATTCCTTTCTAATGTCCCGTCCATAACTCTTCTTATTCTCCTCCAAGTCCATTGATTCCGATTTATCCCTGTTATCTAACAATTTCTTCCCTGAACTCCAATTTGGAACAAAGAATAGCCAAGTTGAAGTGCACAAAATAGCATATAGCTTACCCCAGAAGACCAGAACCATAAGAGTCACAAGAAGTAAGAACAACCCTGTATTAGTGCCATAATACCCTTTCCCATTTTCTTTAACAATGTCTAACATCAGCTTCTTGGATTCAATTGGATTGTTTATTACCGCCTTATCAATTACTAATTGCTTGGAATTGGTCGAATTTCGTGGCAAAACACTTGAAGCTGACCAGTGACATGATGCATTTTCTGAAGGAGAATTAGAAATTATTATTCCGTCTTTCCTGGAAAATCTTTTGTAAAATGATTTTCCCTTCAATGGGTTTGGGTTCAAATCCTTTTCAACTTTTCCTGATGGATTTGACTCTTTGGATTGCTTCAACTTCTTCATGGATGCTTTTTTCCTGAGCTTTCTAGCCTACAAATTGGCAAGACAAAACTGTGATTAGTGCCATAGCTAGAAATATATAACAAAAGCTTAAATCTTTTTTTAAGAGAGAAAAAACAAAACGAAATAGACTATAATAAAACTAACCAATGATGTCTCGAAGAAAACAGCCTTGAGTAATTGCAAAAACTTCTTACGACTTTTCTTTTTCCGGTGATTGATGACATCTTTCTCCGCCGGCGGCATCTGAGAAGATGACGGCGGTAATAAAGCCGGGTACATCTGAGGAAGAACAACTCCATCTTTATTAGGCTCCATCTTAATATATTGAATAAGAGAATTTCTTTTACCACCGTTTTCACAGCCGAAGCCATCCACAACCACCGACGGTCTGAAGCATAATAAGGAACTCTTTCCTTTACTTATTTTATCATAATAATACTCCCTTCTCTCCTTTATTTGTCTTGCAATCTCGATGAATCTTTGTAGAGTGCATGGCTATTATAGATAGAGGAAAAAGAATTAGGAGGAGGTTTGGAATTGAGTTTGTGTATTGGCGGGGATTTAGGAGATGTTTGTGGGGAGAGAAAATTGTGGAGAATCTGAGAAAACGAGGGAAAATCTAATAGTGGGTTTGCTTTTGCCGCTTCGCATGCCCCGTTCCGTTAATAAATTGGAATACAAAAACTGAAACGAAGGGTTTACTTTTAATTATTGATTAATAAAACCGACTCCGATTAGAATTTGGGTTGATTTATTAATTTCAAGTCTGGTCTGTCTGTCTGTCCAAATTCTACATTTAGCTGTTATTTATTTTATCAGTTATAGTCATATTCATTTTTTCAGAAAAGATATCAAATTAAATAATTTGATTAAAAAATAAATACTAAGAGATATAACAATAATTGATTATTTAGTAATGTTAATTATATCCTCAAAATGGCTTTTGTGTATTGACTTAATATATTTAGAAATATTAATATTATGTGCAGACTATATATAATTAGTGATATTATATTTATATAATCAACGGGTAATTAGATTATTTTTCTGGATAAATTTTATTTGCAAAATCAAGAGTTTAAAATATGAAATCGTGGTTATTAAAAAGTATATATCACCTACGTGTGAAGATAGATATGAGAAAAGAAATAAAATGAAATGCAAGGCATGTTCTATCTTCTTGTTTTTTGATTATTGATACTCTAGCATTGTACACTACGGTAACTGCTTCGCTGTTTCTTGATCACATACACTCATAAACACACAAAAGTCAACTTAAAAGAAAACAAGAGAGGAGGAAAAAAAAGTCAACGATTATTGAGTATTTTATTACTCTTTAAATCTTCTTATATATATAGTTGCATGATATTTCTACTAATTGTACATGAACCAACCATTAAGAATTTCTTTCTTTAAAAAATATTAATTACTACTATATAATTAAAGCTGGTTAATTCAAGTGTTTTTTCTAAAAAAAAAAAAATTCATAGTGTTTGATTGGTTTTAAAGGTTTTTATTATTCCCTTTTTGAATTAGGTTTATTATTATTTTTAATTATTTCCTAATTTCCAATTTTCGTCTAACCAATTTTGCTTTTATTGATAAAAAATACTTTAGTACTAAAATCAATACAATAAAATCTTCATCAAGTGTTTAATATGTAGAATGTCCAGGACTTCAAAGATAAAATCATACAAAAAAAATCTTTGTTTTTTTTATTTAAAAAATGAAAATTCTTGATTGAAATGATAATTCTATTAAATCGATATTTATCTTTTATTTAATATATCAAAATCAATTAAAAAATAAAATTTATATTCAATTTTAATAGTCTATTCAAGGAAAGTATTTCGAATTTAATTATTACTAGTTATATGTTTTCTTTCTAATCAATATTTGCATGACATCCCCGCAAACTCATGATCAATTAATTGTAAATGATCAAAATCATAACTTTTGCGTTACAGCTAGTTATTTAATGTTCACGCTACATTTGCACCCTTCAAATATATATTGAAATGTTCCAGTAAATTATAAATTTTTTTAATAACTTGACAATGCTATTTTCATATATACATTGACAGCCTATGCTCCTTGGAAATTTATGAGATATTGGAGCAAAATCAAGTACTGAGAGTTACTTCCATGAAAGAATCAAACCATTCATTAGTTTACACAAAAAAATAAACTATTACATATTTTTGCAATGGCAAGTGTAATCATGCAGATTGCCGGTAGTTGGTGTTTTGATATAAAGCAGTCAAAATAATAAACGGCCAAATATCCTGTTAAAAAGATCAAATCCACTCCTCAGCACTCAAAAGAAATGAAAGATGTATTTCTATGAGATGAGATAGAATATAGTTACAATTTTTTCAACCATTGATTTTAATAAGATCTAATGGTTTTTATTAAAAAAATAATGTCTACACTATTTACTTCCTTGTTTCAAACATAATTAATTGTATCATATCTAATTAAATGTACCAAATCTTATTTACCAAGGAATGCCACTATCCTCTGTATGATGAATTATGGTTGTTTATAATCTCCTGACCACATTTAAGATAAGAAAAAGAAAAAACTATTCAGAAACTGAAAAAAAAGGGATAAAAATAAAATAAAGATACAAAAAGGATATAAAAGACGTGAAAAAAAAATTCCCTTTAAGCAAATGAATCATTAATGAGAAATTCTGTTATTGAGACTTGTAATGATCCACAGGTGACAAAGAGATGGAAAAAGAAAGAAAATTGCACTGTAGTGATGGGAAACAGAGTGTCGTCTTGAAATCTTGATTGCTGGATAAAGTTCTTAAGAGAAAATACAGGCTCTATAACCCATCAGATTGACAGATTCTGGTCAAAATCAACTCAAAATTTATTATGGTAACAAAAAGGAAGAATAAAATAACCCATTACAGCTAAAATGACAAATTAATTATCGCTTTCAATTTGTAAGCTAATTTTACAGCTAAGATCTTAGCTTTAACTGCATGTATAAGATCACACCCGAATGTGAGATAATTATACATTACATTAAGACAGATCTAATAATTCCACATCAAGAATGATAATAGATGGGTTTTTTATTTTGGAACAAACTGAGTTTAAGAACTCTTTGTTTGCAGAGGAGGTGTTTCTCCTCATAAAATTCAAATTAAACTTCAAAGCCTATGAGTAGAAAAACTGGGAATAATTGGCAAACTCAAAGTTTGCTTTAGTTTTTGCCTAAAACATATGGCAAAAACCCCAAACAACAAATTTAAGAACTGTGGAGATAGCATGAGAGAAAACCTGGCTTTATTGAAGACATTCAGGATAGACAGTTTCATTGGAAAACATCACTCCTTCATGCACTCGTCAGAAACAAGTTACCAGGCTTGGCCTTCGAAAAGTCTCCTCTGCTTTCCTGACGAAGTTCACGAAAAATAATTTCATGGAGCCATAAGTCCCCCAATAGTATAGCAGAAAGAGTCTGCCAAGTCCACTTTAAACAGCAATGACTGCAATGCACTCATCACATTATACTCTGGATCCAGCTTCTGTTGCCATCCCTAGATGCACAAGAAAGATGGTTAAACAAAGCTTAAACTCATTCAGATTATCTTTTTGAATCTAAAAAAACATTTACTTTTTAAAGACAGAAATAGAAAAGTAAAAAAATGCATGGAAGCAAATATCCTACACTAGCAATATCCATCACCAAAATAATTTTTAATTTTCCATTTCTTTTTATTTGTCTTCGAGACAGGTGGAAGTTTTAGTTAAGTTCCATTCAAACTAAAAATAGTAGATTACTTAAAAATTACATTGCCCTTTGCTCCAACACCAACACACTCTGGAAAGGGATACTATGCCTAGTTGACATCATACTCAAGTTATCAGGATACAAAACAAAATAATCACACATACACAATGAAGCAAAATAAATGTCCATTTATTCTTGCACAGATTCCACAGAAAAATCACAATTAATCTGCTTTTTAAGGGGAGTGATAATTTACATTGTATATGTATAAAAAATCATTACGGCATGCATATTTCTTGCTAACCTCTTTTAAGTAGTTTGAATGACAAAAGAAATCTGAATAGAGCATAGTCGGAAGATAAGCTCACATTACCTCAAGAACCAAAGTTGTTACCATCACAATGCAAATATTGCCATCAATATTTACTCTATGGCGCCTGACATGCTCAAGCAGCTGCTGTATGCACCCAGCAGGATTAATTTCATTTGGGGATCTCCAGGAGTTGTAACAGTTCTCAACTTCCTGTTAAAAAGGAGCAAACTATTTTTATACAGGTCCATACAGGCCTGTGCTATAGTGCATATAGACTACAATTAAATGAGGAAATGTCTCACACGGGTGCCAAATTGAAAGGAACAAACACTGGTATTAATTCAGCCAAATAATCAATCAGTTCAGCTCTAAAGTTAACTGGTACTAGCATCCCTGCTGTTTATTCTTCTTCAATCTCTACTAATTCGTGCCTAAGCTATGTGTGCCAGGCCTCTTGTCCCTTTTTCTTTTTATGTGCAGCCTCATTTATTTTATGATTTATTAAATTCAACTACTTTCCACCTTTCTTTCCTGTCTACTTATTCTACCGTTGATCATGTCAGCTCTCTTCCTTTAATTCTGATTAGTATCCAAAGAATGAATAAAATTTAGTGAGTTCCATCCCAGATTGTGAACTGGTAAAAAATCAAGCAAAAGGTAACAGGATATAAACTTTAAAGAAGAAGAGGAAAGACGTTATAAACAATTGTTAAGGCAGGCACTCCTATTACAGTGGAAATTGTGAGTTATAAATGCAAAGAAAATATATTATATATCAATTCAACTCTCAAACAGCTCGCAAAATCCAACCACTTCACCTATTTTATTGCCCCCAACCGTTTCTCGTATTCAATTCAAATCAATAAAACATTATAAAAAATTAACACTTTTGACATCAAGTGAATGAAATGTACCAGCTAAAAGTAAGTGACCTTTATGTGAACAGTTGTGTAAGCAGAGCAATATTATGATTTTCTATAAATTCTATTAAAAGTTAAAATCATCTTCCAAAGTTGGTCAACCTAATCTAGCCACTCCCAGTGACACACTTTGGTCTTCCTAAAAATTCACATCACATGCACATAGAAAACAAGAAATACAAATCATACAATTACTTAGTCCAGCCTGAATTAGCAGGATAAACCAGCAAAAGACAAGTGAATCTGGATGACTTCTATATATCATATCAAACCCAGTCCTAATAGGGGTGGACAAAACTGGTAGAATCTCTCTGGTCAGTACATGTTACTGTTTACAACTAAGCTGAGAGATATATATGCAGAGCCCTTAATGTAAAGTACCTGGTTGCTATTATATCATCAGAACTGTGTTAAAAACTGAAGTAAACCTTCTGTCAGAACATCAACCCGACCTTCCAATTAGTGGGAAAATTTAAATTTCCTTTACAGTCTCATTCATATATAAGACAGCTGGCATATACAATTTGGCTACGTCAAAGATCACCACAGCATAACTAACAATTCAAATGAAGAAGGCACAATATTTAACATCTTGTAGGCGTGCTTGCATAAATGCACTTCAACATTGACCATTGGGAAAACAAGGGACAGCAAGGGGCAGTTGGTTTCTCACAATTTCCAATAATATCAAATCACTATTTGCAATTCTTACTGTTGGAAAAATAGTAGGAAGAATCTGAAACGATCTATTTTCTAAGGTAGGGGCTAGATACACAAAAGAAAACTGACGATCTTTCTATGCGAGTTTCTGTGTCTGAATCGTATACTGTGTTTGCATGCATGTGTGGATGTTTTTGTGTGCAAATATAATGAAATATTATTCAATGCAGATCCCACAGATTTGATAATTTAAAACTTTAAAAATGGGCTATTGATAAATTGAACGGCAAGCATGTGAGGATCTCTTAAATTGTTTTCGGTGAATGACATATCAAAACAAAAATAAGGCTTCATTTGGGTAAAAAAAGACTAGCATGTCACCTCCCTACAACAGAAAATAGCAAATGCCTACCTCAATGAAAGCCTTAGGATCGGGGCACTTTTGCTGTTTAGATAATCTAAGTATGCACTCTGCAGCAGTTCGACCATCTCGAAGAGCAACAGCCTTAAAGAATTCTATTACATTATGCCGATCTCTTTTAGAAAGTTCAGCTGTCATTCCCACATCAAGGAAAATGACTTGTGGTCTTGATCCAAGAAGCTGTTTATGTGATATATTTTCATCTGTTAATCGAACAAGAATATTTCCGGGATGCATGTCTGCATGGATAAAATTATCTACCTGCAAAAATTGGCATAAACATGAATCAATTAATCATTTATCTAGCCAGATAGCAATTACATTTGTAACCAGAGAACATATGACGATCGAAGGTCATTCATCTAACAAAGAGAAGGGGGGGGGGGGGGGGGAAAAAAGAAATAGAACAGGGGGTTCATGTCACTTGGTTCGGCCTTCTGTATTTTATAAATGAATGCCTTTTCAGAGAGAGAGGGAGGGAAAAAGAGGAGAAAAGAGAAGAGAAGGGCAGGATAAAATAAGACCATTAAACAGCTCAAGAATTACGAGGTTAATGATATGTCAATCCTCTACAAATGAAGCTCCTTAAGTTTGATCCACAAATAAAATTTCCACATTAATTATCACGGCAGGAATTGATCCAGAAATACTCTGGCATATTTCCAACTGCACACACCAAATTCCAGCAAGCATATTGTATATCCCTCACAAAAATCTTTTAGTGTCCTTTTCTCTTCTAGTACCATAGAAATTAGCAGGTATTGCATGCCTTAGTTTCCTGATTTGGATGGTGTATTCTGTTTTCTTACTTATAATTTATTCCCTTAAGCTTCATGAAGGTTACACCACTGTGGTGCAAGCATACAATTGCAGTATGTAGAGATTCATGGGCAATAATTACATATAGGATTTCATATTAACATGGTCAAAGATGTTAAATGCAGTATCAGTTTTAACTTGATGTGGGAAAACACTTTTTTAGGGGGTAAAAAATGAGAGCACAGATATGAAATGATAAATTATAATAATGATGAAATATCAGTCAATGAAAAATGGATATTGAAAATGCTACGTATTTATAGCTGAATATAATATGCATAATACTGCATATATCTCATGGAAAATAATATTCCCTACCTATAAAACCATCAAACATCATTACCATGGATATTCTAACATAAGTTACCACCCGTGGAATAATTGATGTGCTTCAGAACCTATAACCTTAGATTATAAAGTGCTCACTAAAAATAAAAAATATATCATAAACCCTGGATCAAACAAAAAAAGTGCCAAATATTAAAACTGATCATTACTACAAGCAGGAAGAGAGGAAAAAAAAAAAAAAGAAAGAAGAAATGAGAGAATAATAAACGCTACCAAAAGCATCTTTAAAAGTGCTTGTGTTCCAATATGTGCAAGGGCACTTTTTATTCTTTTGTCTCCATCAAGCTCATCAACATAGTGCAGAACACTTTCGCCTTGTTCATAGGTTTCCACAAGAACAGCTGGGTGCACCAGGGGATATAGAGGCCTTGGGAAAGAGACATCCTTCCATTTCCGGAAATTATAGATGAAACGACTCAAATGGGCTGCTTCTCTTGCCAGATCAACTTGAGATATCATGAAAACCGCAAACTGTTGTATACTTTCCTCTAATCTTGACCATTTTAGTGTTGGTATAAGCTTTGAAATTTTGGCGACAAAATTTATTAATACAAAGTCCCTTCTAATTGCTTCTGCAACACTTGGATGTCGAACCTTTACAGCCACTAAAACAGGTTCAATCTCCTTACCAGGGTATCTATATTTTAAAGTAGCTCGATGAACTTGAGCAACACTTCCAGATGCTACAGGTTCCTCTTCAAAGTTAGCAAAGATTTCATGCAACTTACGCCCAAATGCTCTTTCAATAGTCATTTTAGTGAAGGAAAAACTATGTGCAGGTGCTTTAGCATGAAGTGTTGCAAGTTCAGCACACAGATCTTGGGGAAAAAGATCTGGTCTTGTTGCAGCCCATTGACCCCATTTGATAAATGCTGGTCCTGCTCTTTCGAGTGTAAGCCTAACAACATGAAGCCATGCTTTCCTAAACTTATTGCTAAGAGAATCCGCAAATGGAGCCATGGCTATGCATGGCAAAAACAAAACTGCCAAATAAACAGCTCTAATTAACAAAATTAGGCCCTCAAAAAGTGATGGCACTAATGCACTCAAATAAACATGACCATCCAGTGCTTGTGAATATATATTATCCCTTATTGTTAAGCTTTCTGCTTCTGCCCACGTTCGTTGAGTCGAAGCAAGCTCTCCAATAACAAAGGCAATAACACGTGGAACCACCAAATTTGAACGCGCCAAAGCCACACTCACTGCACGAGCTATCCTACTTACTGGAGCTAAAGTTGGTCTACTAAACAAACAAATTTGAGAAAACCTATTCCAAGCAACTTGAGCATTGTAAGAAATGGCACTACTAGCAGTACATGCACCGAAATTCCTACATCCACTACAATTCAATAAATTCCGCCTCACTTCATGTAACAAAAATGGAGAACTTCCTGCAACTGAATGTTTACACCGGAAGTATAATCTTAACAGGGTGTAAGGGAACCCAACCATGTAAGACCTCCCATTACTATTTACTTGTGAGAAATTAGTCGTTCTGCTAGTGAGAACAGAATGTGCAGTCCATCTAACATTTTGAAATGCCAAAAATCTGCAGATGTAAATGCCTAGTGTTACTCCATTTTGCAGTCTAACAATCCAATAAACTGGAAATTGTAGAACAAAGGAATAAAAAAAAGTTTAATTAAAAAAAATAACGGAAAGAAACAAAATTTTTCTTCTGTATAACCACAAAGAAAGAAATTAAAAAAAAAATCAGCTGAATAAAATTTTAAACCTTGACATGGGGTGAGCTTTTTGGCGACGATCGTTGATTGGCTCTAAGCATTACTTTTAAAAAAATATTCAAAACGACGAGCCGGCGACGCCGTCGGCCATGGTTCAGCAGCCATGGTGGCTAGTAGTAGGATGGCGGCGAGTCCGTGCTTACTTTAAGTGGCAGCGTGTACAGAGATGTGCCAATAGCTGCAGGATCGAGCAATCTGATTCCCGTCAACTGGTGGAAGTGAGCAACAAGGAGAAGAAGACGCTTGGCAATCTGGTGGTCTTTTCGTTCTTGCTTGTACGAGGAACTTGTCGACGACCTGTCGCTTCTTTGTATCTCACGGTCTCCAATTTTAGTGGACCTACTAGAGTTAATCGAAATCAAGCCCAACAAGTAAAACTCAACTGGGCTTAAAATATATTAGTCTCACAAGATTTCCCGTAAAAAAATATATTTTAAACATTAATCATATTATAGTGTTTTTCTCTGCGAGTATTTTGGAGGCAACTTGTTTGCAATGAGATTAAGTTCTCTTCTTCCCAAATGATTCTAAGAGCGTATTCCTCTCACGCAATCTTGGTACATTTAGAAATTTGTAAGTAACAGACAATTCTATAAAAATAGCTCACGTTGGAGTTTTTTCTATCTTAAATATAGTAGTCTAAAATCTTATTATGGTTCATTTATTTATTTTAAAATTTTGCCTGCCCCTCCAATTCTAATGCCAAGATTAATTTCCGGCGCTAATCTTCCAATCTCTCCCTCTCCTTCTCTTTCGCTTTACCTCAACGTGAAAACTAAGTTTCTATCGAGAGATTTGTTAATCATATATAAATAACTTGTTATGCGATGCATGCACACATAGCTTGTTTACTCTTCAAGCAGGAGAACAGGGAATAGAATTTAATCATCTCGGTTACCGACAAGCATGAAAGCTCTCATTCTCGTTGGAGGGTTTGGAACCCGTTTGATGCCTTTAAGCGTTACTAAACCGAGGGCACTCATCGAATTTGCAAACAAACCCATTATTCTATATCAGGTTTTTCTCTTCTTTTTCTTGTTAAAAGTTCTTTCTTTCTTGCTTTATCTATAAAAATGCCCTTCATTTCCTCTCTTTTCTTGGTGGATTATAAATTATAATTGCCTTTAATATTTTGAACCAGCTCAAAATACTTAATTATGTGCTTTTAGGAGTTATGTTGTTGTTGTTGTTGTTTTTTTGGGTCGAACAGATTGAAGCATTGAAAGGTTTGGGAGTAAGTGAAGTGGTTTTGGCAATCAATTACAAACAAGAGGTAACCCTCGAGGATATTTGGTAATTGGATATGTATTAGCTTTTAATGTTGGATTTCAAAATGCAGGTTATGCTTGAATTTTTGAAGGAGTATGAGAAAAAGCTTGGAATTAAGATCACTTGTTCACAGGAGACAGAGCCACTGGGCACAGCTGGTTCATTGGCTTTAGCTAAAGATAAACTTATAGATGGTACTGGTGAACCATTTTTCGTTCTGAATTCAGATGTCATAAGTGAGTATCCCCTAATGGAAATGATTGAATTTCACAAGGACCATGGTGGACAAGCTTCAATTATGGTAACTGAGGTAATTTACATATTATTCTAATTTTTAGTAAAAAAGAAACATTGTGTTGTAAACCCAGAACAAGATTTTTCGGATTTTGACATCTTTTTCCATTTACAAATTGAACTACACTCCCATTATCTTTCTCTGTATGCTAAAATTAATGGCACCCTTTTTATGCAAAAGGTGGTTGATCCATCAAAATATAGTGTTGTGGTTATGCAAGAAGCTACAGGGATGGTGCAAGAATTTGCTGAGAAACCATCGACATTATCCAGAAATAAAATCAATGCTGGAATCTACCTGTTGAATCCATCTATTCTTGATCAAATTGAACTCAAGCCTACCTCAATTGAAAAGGAAATTTTTCCAAAAATTGCAAAAGACAAAAAACTGTTTGCATTGTTCTTGCCTGTATTTTGGATGGATATTGGACAGCCAAGAGATTACATTGCAGGCCAAAGACTATACCTGCAATTCCTGCAGGAAAATTCTTCTGCAAAATTGGCCATAGGACCTAAAATTGTTGGAAATGTTCTGATAGATGAAAGTGCAGTAATAGAAGATGGATCGCTAATCGGACCAAATGTAGTGATTGGTCCAGATTGCAAAATAGAGTCAGGGGTTAGTCTTTCATATTGTACTTTACTGAGAGGAGGTCATATCAAGAAAGATGCTTTTATCTGCAGTAGCATTATGGGATGGAATTCATCTGTAGGAAGAGGCGCCCGGTTGCAGAACATGACAATATTAGGAGAAAAGGCAAAGGTTTGTGATGAAGTTTTCAGTAATGGAGCTGTTTTGCAGCCTCATGAAGAAATCAAGTCCAGCATTTTCTAGCTGGAGATTTGATTTGACATGGAAATTGAAATACTTGAAGTTATGTTTTTAAATTCTGATGAGTGGTTTTTGTTGGTAGTGACACTGCCATGTGAATTGCTTTTATGCCTCATATGCAGAACTTGATAAGATCAATGCTGTGTTAAATTTTTTTTGTATTAAAAAAGACTTGATCTTTGTGATAATCATATGCTTACCTTTAATATTTGCAAATAATGAGAAGAAAAAATATTTCCCAATCTACAATTTTTATTATTAATAAGCTTTCAAACAAAAAAAATGTAATGTTTAGGCAAGTGAAATATTTTGGCAAATTTCAACAAATCCATTATAACATAACCCCGCAAAATCTCAACATGTTATTTATAAAGTAAATTAAATTAATATTTCTCTAATATATCAATAAATATTTATAAAGCCAAAACAACAACAATAATAATAATAATAATAATATCATTATTATTATAATAGACAGAAAAAAATAGCAAAAGCGCATATACATTATTTTATTGAAACCTAAGCGATGTAATAGAAATTCTGAAGAGAAGGTAAAAATCCATATTAACTTATTCCAAAAACAATTACTAATTCCATAACATAATTACTATTGAATAGGAAATAAAAATGCACATGCAGTATAAGAGAGGGGAAGACACTTTTGATTTTTCTCAATGTCAATTTAATTTTACTTTTTTATTTTAACAAAATATAAATGAAACAGGAATTCAAATATCAAGCCAATAAATTGACAACTACTAACTACAGTAACCCCTGATAAAATCCTCAACACACTGCTTGGGACCTCAAAATCCTTTCTTTTTTTCCCTAACTAACAAAAGTTAAGTTAACTAACTGTCAAGCCTTTCAAAAAAGTATAGATAACCCATATCTTTGGGAGGGTTTACAGAAGCCCCGACCTTGTTGTCATTGAAAATAGTCCATCTGCCATCTTTAAATACATGAGCAACATAATGCCCGCATTGTGTGGAGGTTCCGATGTGGCTCACTATTCCGAAAAGCCTGTATCCTGCATAAAGTTATACAACCAACATTTTAATTTGAATATCTCAAACTAATTAGGTCGGCGATATGAATCTTTTGTTTCAAGTATCTGCTCTGATCAAATTAACAGCAACACAAAAGCAAAGTATAAAACTAGAAAAAATTTTTGAAATTCTCATTGTGGAAAAAATTTTTTGGAAGGGAAACTTTTAAATCATTTACTATTTTAATAAAAAAGATAAAGCACGAAAAACAGACGGCAGTAACTAACTAGGGAGCTGTTATCACAAGGAGCAAAATTATCATATGGAGGTACGCAATTTACAATTTGAAGAAACAGAATCGCATAAATAAAAGAACTCATAATTGTTCAATACCTTGAAAATTATTAGTTTGTGCATTAAAGGAAAAATTGCCTCAATGGGCAACTTTGCATTTACTACAAGTATAAGCAATCACTTTCCTAGAACCACAGCAAAGACAGTTTTGAGCTTTATTTTCCTACAATTTTTGTATTTTCTTTTTTTATCTTTGTGTAGAACCAGGTAATGAAACATTAGTTCCAGAAACAAAAGGCAATGGAATAACATTAAAGAGAACCAACTGATCAAAGAGTGTTTATGAATGAGAAAAAAAAAGGATTATATTTAATACATGGGATGAGAAAAAAAGTATGAGAAATACTATGCAATTTCTTGTGTTTAGATATAATAAAAAGATTAGGAAAACCAAGAGTTCACAAGTTCAGATCCCAGCTGGGTTTGTAGGAAAGGGAGAACTACACTCCATTGCATAATTCATTGCAATTCCAATGCACCGACAGGAAAAAAAAAAAAAAAGAAACAAGATAGAATAACAAATCCCAGCTGGAATACAAAACTTGCCTCATAAAATAATAAAACAAAACAGTTCAAAATAATACCTTAAAAAACTGTACCCCAAAAAAAGTACTGCTAAAATTTTTAACCAGCAAATTCCCACGTTACATCTTATTAACATCATATTTGAAGGCAAAAATGAAGTAGAACTCGATAATGTTTCAAAAAATTATTGTTGCAATCCTTATAATAGCATCTAGACAACTGTATAGTTATGCATTAATTTCAAAAAATTATGGTTGCAATACTTATAATAGCAACTAATAGCCAACTGTACAATTATGCATTGCTTATAGCCTGCTTAATCCTAGTTGGGGCCATGCAGAAACTTCTGGGAAAAGAAAACAACACAACTAAAACAAGGAAATAAATACATTCAGAAAAAAAGCAGCAAACAAAAGCAGAGAGATGATGAAAATGCAATGTTAGCAAAACAGCATAATCAAAACTAGGGACAAGAGATTTACTCCCTCCTCCATCAGGCAGTCCAGCATCATCTGGGTTAGGTAAGGTACTAGATGTGGTGGCATCCATATTAGATGAGACAGAAGCATCAGGATTGCTGAATATCCAATCTGTTGCTTTCTCAATGTCCCCACCCTGTGGAATTCATGCATTCAAAAAATGGTTAAAAATATTACCCCTAATTATAGCATAACATAGTCGATTTTAGTCACTTTATTCCCAAGAGAATGATGAGTAATAGAATCTCTTACCGATGCCTTTAGTGCTTTCCGAGCTAATTCTTCTTGAAAGCCAAAAGAAATCAAAGTATCAACTTTCGATTGGTCAACAACTTCAGTACCTTGTGCCCCTTGAGAAATCGGAACATCTATATCTGCAAGAGAACGTGCTCATATTAATTATCACAAGACAATATGTGTTTTCACATTAATAAAAGCTCTTGTGAGAGCAATACTATACTTAAATACCTGGATCATCCATGTGAGAAAGTAACCAATTCATTGCCTCTTCTACTCCAGTGTTCAAGGTATTTATAGCAGCTTTCTGACAGTGAAGATAGTTGAATCCCATTGAGACAAGCTGGGAAACAATATCCTCATTGGCCACAAGCCGCTTTGATTCTACCTCATCGCTAGGGTCTGCAGAGTACATAGATAACAAAAAAAGAATATCAAGATCCATTCTCAAAGTGTGCACGAATTCAGCGATTCATATAACTATATTATTGCGAAAACAAAAAATCATAAGAGGATACTCAAAAAGAAGCAAATTATAAATATCTGCCTTAAGCTTTAAAGACAAAGCTTCACCCTGTTCAATGGTCCACCTACTCAATCCTGCAAGCAAACTCCTGTCAGGAAAAAACTACCTTGAAAGATGTAACTTTCACTCCTAAAGAATCAGTGCACCTGAGGAAAAACTCTCATTCCCCCAGAGCACAAACACCAACAAGACTGTACCATGGCCAGATAACATGCCAATGTCAATTAATGAAAAGGTCCTATCAACACAGATGGTACATGTTGTGAGCACAGATTTGATTGGATAACGGTAAAAGAGATGTGGTACAAATTAAGGCAGTGTAGAACAAGGCTATTAAAAGAGTATATTGCAATCATATGAAATGAAAGAAAATCCATGTCACATTCTATATGTCAACTGTCAAGCACAACATTTTCTGCATAACAATCCTGTCCCGGCTTAATGTTGCGATTTATACTATGAGTGGATTATCACAGAAAACATACAAATAGAACTAACATGTTTTCTTTAACTATTTCATATAGAAAATTATAACAAAGGAATACTGCAATTCTAGAACAGAACACATACCACCCTGTGGCAACAACTGCTCTCCTGGTTGAAGGCCCCTACTTCGCATGTGACTGATATCTATAATATCAGGAACATCTATATAGACGTCTGGATAAGAAAATGCAATGATAAAGAATAGTAACTCAATATAGCATCAATTTAGAACAAACAATGAACTGGAGGAAAACTAACGTTGCCAATGAAAATTTTACCAAGCTTTTTCGGCACCCAGCCCTCCTCCATGACAAATTTCCGCATGTGCAACACCAAATAAACAGGGAATGAAGTTAGACCAGCAGTCCTGCAGAAAGTCAAATTTACATCAGTGTGAACACTCTTATTGCATGAATTTTCTATATTTTTAACGGTTAAGCTCCATCAAAGTAGCTCTTTTAAGCTTTTTATTACTGCATTTACAATAAAAAGGGGAGAGAGAGAGAGAGATAGAGCTAATTAACCAAATGGAGCCTTACTTTTGGGCTGTTGTCTTAGCTTTCAACGCACTGCTATAAAAATCTTGTATCTGCTCTGGAGCTGAAAAGCTAGCTAGGCATGCCTCCAGAGGTACTCTTGGGCGTACAATTTCCACACTGGATCCATTAGAAGAAAATAAGTTAAAGGAAAAATTCTGACAAATAAGATAGGACAAAAAGAATAACATTTGACTTACGCGCCTTTCCCCTCTGAAACCTCTCCCACCTTCACTTTTTGGAAGGCTTCAAGTTCTTCTAGAATTCCCAAATAGTTAAATCAATATATTAAATTCCAGAAAAGAAAAAAAATGGAAAAAGAATGAACATAGAAATTTACCTTTATTTGTAGCTTCATGTAATGGAATATTCAAAGAAAGAATATAGTCAAGTCTTCTATTATAAGCAACCTTTCCAGATGAACATAATATTCGCTCCTCAATACCAAACTTGAAACTCCTTGAGGGATCCAACGTGGGCTTCCCACCATTAGCCTGTTCAACTTGGTCAAGAAAATGTAGGAAAAACTCCAATGCATCCTACAAAAAAGTTTATGTCAAATATATTTCAAAGCAGTTCCTTGAGGCAAGAATAATTGTATGTTATGTTTCCCTACCCAACTAATGCCTTTGTAACTTGTGCCATAACAATAGGCATATTTGCTCACTAATGGTACCATCTACTAGTGCTGACCAAAAATGCGGTCCACCCTATTCACCTGTTTGACCCAATTGCATTTGACCCAAATTTGTTGGTTAAATATAATCATGGTCCATTTCAACCAAAAAAAACTAAAAACAGTCACTGATTAGTTCAGTTGACATTGGTACATTTCAGAATCAAGAGTCACAAATAACATGACACTGCCTAATTTACTTTCTTATAAAAAACAGTCTCTACATTCCCCATCTATTTCTGCATGTTTTTTAAATTACTTCATCCCAATTCATGGCCACTTACTATGCCTTGACTTTTCATCAAAAGCACCATTAATCTCTTCCCTCTTATCATGCTATTTAATAAGACATATTTATAGTAGCAAATATTTGCAAAAACAATATGATCAACATGAACCAAACATGGAAAAAAATATTTTTGAAGCACTTAGATTCATGAGGTTCTTTTCTCTTGCTTGGATTTCTAACTTTTCTATTTCTTTGAACTTATGTCATGCATGGCTGTACTGCAATTTGTTTTTTTTTTTTTTTAATTTTACTCAGCACTTTATTGCAATTTGGGTATATAACAAAAATAAATAAATAAATCTGACTACCAAAGGGTGTCTGCAGGTTTAACACCTTTTTTTTCTAGGAGATATAGAATAACAGAAAATTACGTGTTCAACTTCTCTTCCCCTTTTTTTTTCAATCCAAAATAGGCATAAATATAATGTCGCCATAAAGCCAATAAACAAATTAGAGTATACTATTAAGTCGTGTAATCTTCTTATTTTTATTTGCCGAAAAATGTAAAAGAAATTATGTTCCGACCACCCCAAAATAAACAATAAATAAATAAACTTAAAGCTTAGCAACTTCCATGTTGATTAAGAAAATCCATTTTAGACATTTTAATCATTCTAATCTTACTTATAAATGTGATTCACAATATGCCAGCAACCACAATATAAGGTTTTGTGCAAGTAATAGTTCTATATCATATTGAATGTACCTGTTGCCTCATAGAAGAAAACTCGGGATGGCTGGCAGCTATGACTGACTTGAACATACGAGGAGGTATCCCTTCTTGTTTCTAATATTTGCAGAAAATGGACAAAATAAAAAATGGTGAGTCATCACATTAAAAAAAAAAAAGAAAAAAAGAAAAGCATACATGACAAAAACTGAAGTGTAATGACACGAAACTTCCAGACATATTTAAGTAACAAGCATAACACACTAATACACAAAATAGAGACAATATATGAAATTTTATCATTCAGTAGAAAACCCCGTGTGCTTATTTAAAAAGTTAATAAAAAAATTCCTTGATAAAAATCAGTTTTGCCCCCACCCAAAAATTTGAAAAATTATATTTTTGCCCCCTCTTTCTTTTTCTCCTTTCTTTTCCACCAAAAGTTTAGTTTCTAGTTCCAACCCTGTCCAAGAATAAATCACAGCCAGTAACTGGAAGAAAAGTTCAGACAGAAAGCTTACAGATATTCCTGACGTTAGAGTATTTGCATTATCACCTTTCTGGATGATTAAGAACAGCTAATTAGGAAGAGGAAGAAAAGAAAAGACAGTCATACAGGATAACTTATTGTTCCATTTTTCATACCTCCAGTGCTGGAACTGAGTATTTACCAGATAGCATGCCATGTGCCAGCTTGGTTCTGTCATTTCAAAACAAGAAATGAGCACATACATGATTAATGGAAATAAGCAATTCAATTACCCCGAAAACTAAATTATAAAGTTTCTTTGCAATAGAAGTGGATAATTTAGTGTATTAAGTCACTAAAAGGAAAAATAAAGAAGTAAAAAAATAAACAAATAAAAGAATAAGAATAGAAAAGCTACCAGCACAGAAACAAATGAGCAAATATGGTTGAGGGTTGGGGAAAGGAAGGAAAACATATTGTACAAAATTAGACAACGCCTGATATATCAATAGAATTTAATCTTGGTCATAGAACGACAGATTTATAGTGTTGAATTAGCTTCGCAGTTAACAAACTAATGATGTAATTATTCAGCTAAGCAGACTCTGTGAGAAACATTAGGGATTATAAGAGTGCAAATTACTTACAACTGCATATTCAAGTCCACAGTCGGGTCAGCAGGAGCCATCTCAAACGCCGTTTTTAAGCTCTGGTTCATGTAGTATCTGATAACATAATCACACCGCGCAATAAGCAGATATAAATAAAGCCTGGACTAATTGCAAAATAAGCCAGAAACTGCTAATAATGTTATTTCAAAATTAGCAATTTTAGCCCCTAAGTTTTGCTAATGACTCGTTACTTTCAATTATATAAAAGTTATAAACTGTTCACCACAATTTGATCCCTGATGTTTTAAATTACTTTGCACTTTAGTCCCTAAATTATTGAATATATAGACATATGCATAAAAGTGAGCTGACCGTGTACAAAAGGAACATGTTGAGAACACAACTTGCATTGTTGCTGCCATGTAGCAACTGTAAGAAAGCAAAATTAGCAACAAAAAATGAAAATACTGCTCAAAATCTATAAAGACCAACGCTGAAGTTACCTGTTACCAAGATTCACTAGTCCTGTATAACCTGGTCCAAAAATTGGTTCCAATTCCTCTCCACTTTCTTGGATACGGTTCCAATCAAAGTTGAAATTTTGGTCAAGTTCCCTTTCAGCAGTTGTCATTTCAGTCTGAAAACAAGAACATCATGACAATCTTTCAGTCAAACCTGAACAATAATCTGATGGGTCAGTATGGAAACAAATGATGTTCAAAGGCCATTGAAAGAAGGGAAAAGAAAGTTTTAGAAATTTTATAAATCTATCTTACAATTTTTAGTCTCTAAAGTAATTTATAAAAAAAAATCAATATTTTTTGTATTTAATTTGTATTTCTTTCAGATTTTTAATTTTCACTTGTCTACTTCAAAACCCAATGTCTGCTTCACCAAGTGCAAAATCCTATTTCCACCCCTCAACCCAAGCCCATTAATCAGAAAAATGCCCAGATGATGTCAAATTGTAATAGAAACCAGCTAGCCCAACACTAGGGTTTTAAGATTTTGAAAGGCTGATGCCAACATAACACATTAGCCTATTTTCAAGAACAGTCTAACAAAATTGTGAAACATCATTGAAGGGTAAGACGAGGTGGTCGAGTTACAAGGTCTGTTCTAGACTAATCATACACAAACAGAAATTGCCGAGCACCTCTTGGATTGATCATTACAAAATACAAGTTGGTATAAGATCCCAAATTCAAACTCAAGCGTGATATTTAACTATGGGAAAATGACTGCAAACACTTTGCATATGCTCAAAACTACAACAATCAATATATATATAACACACCATCGATTACTATGCTCCGATATTTTCAAATCCTGATGAATTATTTCTGTGAAAAGTCAGAATGAATTTCACTCATAATTTCCTCTGATGTTATGCTTGTATTCGTTGCCATATGTCCTTATCCAAACGTCAAGAACTATGCAAATGCAAAGATGATAACTGCCAGGCACATTTACGTCATATATAGGTTTTGACATGAGCTTCAACATAACAACAACAAATGACTGTGAAGACTAGCTCTGAGGAACATAAGAATCAGTTTTAAACATATTAGCAAGAACACAACCCAAACCATTCTAGGTATCAAAATGAGAAGCCTTGCAGATCACTGTGCATTTAGCAGATACCAAACAAGGGGAACCAACTGCAGTTGTTCAACGGTCAATCTTTATTCTGATTTTAAAAACAAAACTGCTGATTAAACAGCAATAGGATCACAAAATATGCAAGAATTTGGCAGGGATAATAATTTACACCAAGGAATATAAGAGAGATATGGAGTAAGCAATCTGCTTAAACACCACAAGAGAACTGATAACCAAAGGAGTTATCTACCAAATATAATTGCTTTTAATATAAATTTGACACCAATTTTCCTTTTCAGGGTGCTGTGCATGGATTAGAATTTCTTGAGATTAATCGAGTCAAATCTCCAATGACGAGTATGAGGATTGAAATTTTATATCATTATCTTGCAATAAACCATTTATTGCATGTTTTCAGGGCATGCAAACACTTTATATTTATGAGGTGCCTCCCCACTACAAAGCCCTGCATATAACCTTAATAATATTGAGGCGGTGCCCCCTACCCTTACCCCACCCCCCACCCCAATCTCCACCTGTACATACATAGTAATAGTATATCTGCATTATAGAAAAGCTCTTTCATCTTTCAAATCAAACCTTTATGCCCATATATCCATAAACATTTTACCAGTTGAATAAACCAATGCAATCATGTAAGATTAACATCTAGAAAAAGACACTGTTTTTCATCTACAAAACTCACACCAATAACTTTGAAAAATAATTGAAAACAACAGTGAGACGTTTTTTTTTTTTTGCTCATCTGTTGGTAACATCGAAACCCAAGATCCAACAGTATTTAGGATTGAGTTAAAACACAAGGACCTGGAGAATAAATTAATTGCATTTCTGAGGACTTATGTATATGTACACACACACACACACACACACACACACACACACACACACACACACATATATAGTTGAAATAGCAAATGTTAAGTTTAATATACACTACAATATGAACAGACATCCACAAAGAGGTAACTGACCTTCTGTAACGACGAGAAATCAATGCCAAAAAATGCCAGATGCTGTGCTAAAAGTGGATCCAAAACACTCTCATCCTCGGGATAAGAGAAAACGTCTGAACTGCCACAATATGTATAACACAGTAATTTCCAAGAAAATGTAATAACAGATCCCAAACTTGAAGTAAACAACTGGCAGGGAATGGACTATTCAAATACTAAAGGCTTCTTTAATTTCTCTAATTCTTGAAATTGGAAAAGATCATACATAGATAAGAGCATATCAAAATGGGATAGCAATCAAACTTCCAGGATTTAATCTCTATCTCAACCTAGCCAATCACAGAACCTTAATTATATTGTGTATTTTCTCATTGAATTCATAAGTTTCATGTGCTTGTCTCTATGTTAAAGAAGAGTGTTCTCTTCCTAATAGATACAATGATCATAATACAAGAAAAATCAATAATTTTATTTCTTTAATAGTTTCATTTTGCAAGTTAACCAAAACAACCAAACACTCATATTAATCGTTTAGCCGCTCTACTCAGTGATCATTATCTGCTAGATACCTATCAAGTAATTCTTAATATCATTGACTGTGTACCATTTTATTTCCTTCTTTCAAATAATAGAAGGTAAAATAACTACTAAGCAGTGGGACAACAGCGAGCCCTTTACATGGAGAACTGTACAATGTTTTTGCAGAGGCAAATGAATTATTCAAAAGGGCAAAACAAAATTATGGTTTCTCATAGATGAAGGAAGAAAATTTATATGCTGGAAAGTGTTTTGAATTGGTCAACATATATTGAAAAGGTTACCATTTTACCAAGCTCTACATCTATTAATAACTTCAGTAGGAATCATATAAAAAGGTGAAGTGCCATTCACTTTTCTTAGATTGTAACACACAGAGCACTATAACCACTTTGTCCCAGTTGTTCGGATGATAGAGGATCAGATCATAGACCATCATGAAATTCAACAACTTTCGACAACTATTTACAAAACTTAAGGATGCATAAGCATATTTGCATCTTAAGTACGGTTTACTATCAACCCTTCTTTTACCTATACACTGAATAAATTCTAGCATAAGCAGTTACCTATGGTCTTTACTTTTTAATCAATTCTCCAGTACAACTACTTCAACCACCAAAAAGAACATAAACATTCAGAGTTAAGTTCCATCATTAAGAAAATACATCAAATTTTTACGACGATAGCAACAAAAAAGCAAAGTAGTATCTGCATGAAAATAAATATTCGAAAAATAAAAATTTCACTTTTAGCAAGCATTAAATTAAAAAAAAAAACACTTCTTCCTGAGATAAGGTGACATTACCTGCTGCTTCTAAATCAGCAGTTATTGTCCCAAGTTTTACAGCAAGAGGGTAACTTGTCTCCTTGTAATGTTCAATGGCATGATTGTTTCCACCGCTTCCATCCCAATTTCTTCGACCACAAAGGATCGTTCCATCACTAAGATTTAACCACAAATTGTCTCTTTTCTCACACTTCGCACATTTCCATCCAGATGGAGGAACAGTAACACCATTGTCAATTTGTGGTAAATTCATTGCATATGCACTAATTTGCTTTTTATCAGCTGTCCAAGCAGCAAGCTGTTCTTTTCGTTCTGCACTTTCTGCCATTAAGATGGCATCAACTGCCAGCCTTACCTATTCATATTGAATTCTTTCATTAGGCAATAAACTTTTTCCCATTTTAAAAGTTTAAAACAAAAAAAAAAAAGAATAAATGTTATTAACCTTCTCTGGCAAATCTACGGAAGGAAATGGAAAAGTAACATAATCAGGCAATATGACTATGCTGTAAGTTTCTTCATATTCAGGTTCATTGTTGTCAAATCCCCCTTCAACACCTATAAAACAGAACATACAAGTTAAAAGTATTTCACTCTACTAGGATATAAATAATTAGAAAAGAGTGTGTGAAAAAGAGAAGAAGAAGCTTTGAAACAAACAATTGGCTTGATAAATTTTCATATACGGTTTAAGGTATATATAATACACAGAAAATAGTTTAAAAAAGGCAAATAATCTCCTAATAATCTCCTAGTATCCTTCTAATATATGCAAAATCTACCCTAATAATTACAAGATTATCTCCTAATATCTCCTAATAATCTCCTAGTATCCTTCTAATATATGCACAATCTACTCCAATAATTACAAGATTATCTCCTAATATCTCCTAATAATCTCCTAGTATCCTTCTAATATATGCACAATCTACTCCAATAATTACAAGATTCTAACAATATTGAATATGAACCGATTTTTAAACTTTTAGTTTCAGTTTCAATCATTTTCAGCGTAGTTCCAATGAAATGATGCTTCTAATCACAATTTCTGCAATATATGCGTATTATTTTTTTCAAAAAAAAATTAGGTAAATAAATTGTTAGAAAGAAAAGTGAAAAATGTTTCAAACATTTTACTTTTTTACTAAGTAAAAAAATTTAGAAGGAAAAAAAAATTGCTAAAACTCCTATTTGTATTAAACAATGTAATTTTAGACTAAGCATTTTACTTTTCTTTTCCCTTTTTATCTTTTAAAACTTTTAACGTTTTAAGTCAATTGTAACATGCATTAAGAGATTTATTTAGACTTTACAGATGTATATAATAAGTTAAATGATTATAAATTTTTCAAAATGAAAGTGAATTTTCAATCTAAACTAGATCGAAAATGCCAATTTTGGCTAATTTAGGTTCATTTTTTATCATTAACGTGAACTTTAATCAGGCATTGAACTACCGGTTTCAATCCAAAGATAGTTCCTATTTGGTTCTAGTTCAAAACAAATGGTTGACGATGCCTATGCATGACTTTTAATAATAACTAGTGTAAGAACCCGTATGATGCGAGGAACAACATTAAAAGATGAAATTAGGGATGAAACGGAGCGAGTATTCATGAATTTTGAACTATCCATAATCGTATCTATTTAAAATTTTACTACTTGTATTCATCTCAAACTCATTTAAATATTCATTTAAGTGCCCATATTCGAACCCATTTAAAATTTTACTAGCCGTATCCATATCAAATCCATTTAAAGTATCCCTAAAACGTGTAGGGTATCCGCACATTTTAAACTATCCAAATCTGAACTTATTTAAAATGCATTTTTTACTAATAAATGGCTAGGATACCGAGTATGCATAATCAAAACCATTTATTATAGTGGGTAATGGATAGCAGGTACCCAAGTCTAATACTCATACTGTAACCGTATCCATTGCGAATTATAGTTTCACTACCCGACATTTTAAATTATCCAAATTTGAATATATTTAAAACACATATTTTACTAATAAATAGGTAGGATACCCATAAGTACTTAAGGTCAAAATCGTTTATTATAACTGGTAGTCAGAGTCTAATACCCATACCCTACCAATATATTAAATTCAAGTAAAGTTGACCAAAGTTTGGATTACAATTTATTGAATTTCCACGGCTTGAGTTATATGTATTTTATATATAATTTTAAATTAATTTAATGGCATTATCTTGGGATGCAGCTAATAGATATTATTTTGACAAAGACATTATATAAAAATATAAAATAACTTATCTCCTTAAAATATCCTAAATAATTGTGCTTTTTATACTTAACAATGCGCGAAGCAATATTAAAGGATCAAATAATCTTTTATAACATCATTCAAAAATAATAAAATTATATAATAAAATAATAAATTATATCTCATTTAGATATGCTAAAAATTTACGATGCTAAGATATGTCAAAAAATTACAATGCTAAAATATGTCTTATTAAGTATTATACGAAGCATTTTAGAAGATATATAGTAGCAAAAGTTATGTATGGTATGAACTTCATAAAAAAATTCATACACACAGTTAATGCATTTTTTAAAAGTAATAATAATTTTGAGAATTTAATTAATTTTATTGAAATATTTTTTATTTTATGTTTATGATTTATTATAAATAAATTTTTATTTATTTAAAATATTAATGTATTATTTATTCAGTATAGTGTATTATAAGCGTGCGAATGTTATACTTTTTTAAAATTGTCGTATCTTGTATGTTTCCATATCTGGTGTACTATGTCTGTGTAACCTAACTCTTAATATATGAGATTACACCATATACTAAGCTAGTCACCCAAGATTTTTTTTTATTATCAATAAAAAATAAAAGTGTCTTTTTTTTATTTCTTTTTGTGTCATTGACATAACAAATTAAGTTTTTTTTATTTATAATTTATTATAAATGATTGTTTATTTATTTTATATATTAATATATTATTTATTTAGTGTAGTGTGATATAAGCGTGTGGATATTCTACCTTTTTTAAAAATTATTGTATCCTGTATATTCTCGTATCTCGTGTCTCGTGTCTGTGCAACCTAACTATTAGTATATGAGATTATTCCATATACCAAGCTAATCAATCAAAGTTTTTTCTTATCACCAATAAAATATGAAGTATTTTTTTAATTTATTTTTGTGTTAGTGAAACAAGAAATTAATTATTTTTATGTTCATGATTTAATATAAATAATTATTTATTTATTTAAAATATTAATGTATTATTTATTTAATATAGTTTGTTTTAAGTGTGTGAATGTCTTACTTTTTGAAAAATTATTATATCTAGTATGTTTCCGTATTTTATGTTCCATGTCTGTGCAATTTGACTCTTGGTATATGAGACTACTCCAAACATCAAGCTAATAAATCAAAATTCTTTTTTATTGCCAACAAAAATAAAGTGTTTTTAATTTATTTTTATCATTGAAATAAGAAATTAAATATTTTTTTATTTTATGTTTATGATTTATTATAAATATTTATTTATTTATTTAAAATATTAATGTATTACTTATTTAGTGTGATGTGTCTTAAATGTGTCGATGTCCTACTTGTTTAAAGATTATTGTATCCCATACGTTTTAATTTATATTTATAAATTATTTATAAATTATTTATTTAATAGTAATATATTATTTATTCACACACTTTTTTTAAGCTTGTGGATTTCTTATTAATTATTTTATAAGAAAAAATAAATTAATATCAATATATTAAATGCTAAAAATTATCTTTTTTTTATAGATATTATCTTAATAAAATGATTATCTAAAAATATAAAATAACTAATATTTTTACAGTTCTTATAATTATGCTAAATTATGTTAGAATCCTAACATAGATTATTTTATAATTCAAAATAATTTCAAAAACTATCCTCTCTCTATATATATATGATGACCTCGTTTTGGTTCAAATTGAGTTCCTTTCCAGGAATTTCACTTCCTGGGAAGTACAATTAACTTCTCTAGAAATATAATATAATATAATTGTGTTTGATTGATTATTTAAATTCCTGGAAAGTAAAATGTGCTAATAATATTTTATATTAGAAATGACATAAATATCCCTACAAGAAAAGTCCTCATTGGAAGCCTTTTGCAAACAAAAAAATAAAAGAAAATGCGACAAATAGGAAGTGGCAATACTTTAAGCTTAGGAAGTTAAGTTTCTTAGGGTGAGGGGAGGAAATAATTTTCTGTATGGTCAAGAAAGTGGGATTGTTAACTTTCCAGGAACTTCTCTTCTAGTGCCAAACAAACATATGGCTAATTTCTTAGTTTTATTTTTTATTATTTTTTAATTGGAGAAAATATGTATATATACTTCCTCTATTTGATCTTGCATTATTATTGTCCAATAATTTTATAATTAATAGATTTTGATGTTCTTAATTATAAGTTTTCATGTGATATTAGTTTCTGGAAGATAAATCAAAAATCTTAATTCATGTATTGAAAATAAAATTTAAATTTTTTAATTAATTATGTTTTGAATTTTTGAAAATATGGATAAACACTTTATTATTATACTTTATTAATTAAATATAATGAAACTAAAATAAATTTTTTAAAATATATCTTTCTTTTTTATTTTTTTGAAATGATAGTATACACTTATTTGGATTATTTACACATTATTATATTTTGACTAATATCATATAAAGTCTTTTCTTTTTTTTAATCTAATGAAATCTTTTTAAAAAAAATACACTATGAAGTTTGAATTAATGAAAAAAAAAGGTTGTTTGGGCATATTTGCTATTTTTTTCATATTCAATTTTTTTATATTAAAGATGAAATGATGGAAAAATTCAATAACTCTCCTTTTATTCAATAGTTTTTGAATTTATGGAATTTTATTTAATTTTTTATGATTTAATTGGATGTATTTTTTTAAAAATAATTTTTAAAATAAATACAAAAATAATTAAACATTTAAAATTTTAATTTTTTTAAATATTTTTTAAATAAATATTCGTGACTTCAAAAGTTTTTTAATTTAATATCATATATATCTATGTATAAACTTGAGAGAGGATATTCCATTATCAATATTATTATTTGTGTATTGATTTTTAAGTTGCATATTAATATTTATTTATGTTACTTTGAAGCCTTTTTTAGAAAAGAAAAAAACTTGAAACAATTGAAATAAAAATAGTTGTATGTTAAATATAAAATTACATATTGCAAGACAATTTTTAGTTACCTTTAAATATATTTTTAATTTAATGAGTAGTAATAGTGTTTTCTTTATCGAGTTTTATCTTTTATCACTCTTTTTGAAATAGTAATCCTTTTATCTTTTTTATTTTATAAAGTATATTAATTAAAATAAAAAAAATATTTTATACCGTTAATTTTAAATGAGTAAAAATACATATTAATTTTTATCTTTTTAATAAAAAAAATAGCAATACAATTTAATAATAAAATTATTTTAAATAATATATTTATGTCTATCCCGATGCGTAGAGTTACAAGTAAAATATTATATATTTGTTATCATATTTAAAATAGATATTTGAAATAAAAGCAAATTTAAAAAAAATTAAATCAAAGAGATGAAATCTTCTAAGCATTTATAACCCATTAATTCAAGTTAGATAACTTAAAAAAAACAAATAGCACAAACCTAATTTAAATAATAATTATTAATATAATATTTTTCACATTACAGTGAATGAGTATGTAATATCCCGAAATTTTTATTTCGAAACATTCCCATTTAAATTTAAATTGTAAATTATTAGCTAATAATATTACGCCACGTAATATTATGGGGACCGAAAATTATTTTGGTTCGCCCGAAAATTTATTGAATAACCGTCAATCAAATAAAATCGGACCAATATTTTTTTAATTGGACCGAATTAATTTAAATTAGACCCAAATCGGATATTTTTGAAAAACACTGTGCGTCACTATTTTTTTCTTCCTGGCAACTTACCTTGGACGGTTTGTTTTTATTTAATAATTAAAAAACTTTATAATATTTTTTATTATTATTATTATTATTTTATTTTTATTTTATTTTTTTTCTTTAAATTGCCTCCTTCTTCCTCCCGACGCCACCTCCATCACAGCCTCCTTCTCCTTGTGCCTCCACCACAGCCACCGCCACCTTCTTCTTCTTCCTCCTCCTCCTCCTTCTTCTTCTTCTTCTTCTTCTTCTTCTTCTTCTTCTTCACTGTCCCTGCGTCTGTCTCTCTATTGCAGCAGCGCCACTTCCTCCAGCAGAGCAGAGCAACAGCAGCAGCAGCTCCTCCGCCTCTCTCTGTGCCACCACGAGCCTCAGCCAGCTTCTCCTCGCGCTAGCAGCAGCTCCTCCCTCCTCCATCGCGCGACCAGCTTCTCTCTGTTCTGCTCCTCTGCGTCGCGCAACTCAGCCAGCCACCTCCACGAGCTCCGCCAGCTCCTCCTCTTCCTTCCTCAGCCGCGCCACAGCCACCAGCAACACT
>CANUEX010004492.1:0-31810 GCA_948099535.1 Jatropha multifida
AAGACTTACTATAAAGTCCTCCTTACTTAGCTACTGAGCTTCCTAGCTCTTACGCTCGGTAGGTTTCTTAAGAAGGGAAAGCAAAGGCAACTACTGGAACTGGAAAGGAAAGGCTTACCTTTCTTTGTTCTCAAACAGCCAAGATAGCTGCAGCTCTTCTTAGGAGCAGAAATAGTTGCAAGGGACCTCAAAATGCAATGGCTGGCTTAAAATAGACTACTAAAAGGAAAGAAAGTCCAAGTCCTGGTACATCCAAGGCAGAAGCAAATGAACTGGTTGTAAGAGCTATAAGTATTGGTAAGGAGATGGCATATTATCGTTAGAAAAAAGTCAATTACACTCAAGATTCTCATTTGACTTCGTGAAAAAGGCTTTGAATCGTGAGATTCTATTTGTTGAGATCGGGGTAATCATTCTCAATGCTTGGCCGTAGGCCAGGATGCTTTATCGAAAGAGTATTCAGCTTCCCCTTTTCCATCCAGTAGAAAGGTGGCTTTTAGCAGGCTTTGAAATAGGTACTATAGGAATGGCAGTAAAGGATGCACTTCTAAGACCAAGTCTCATATAGGCCTTTCGGTGCCCAATGAGCCGAATACAGATAGCAGAATAGGCGATACGACGGGAACTCTTTCTCTTTGGCTTTAGTAGGAGAGAAGGACGGGAGATATATCAATAGAAGAGTATAATTCCACATGCGATGAGAACTGACTGAATACGTTAATATATCATGTCGAAAGTACACGCAACGCAACTAACCATGCTAGACCCTAGTCAAGTAAATGTGCCTCTAAGCGTTAAGCTATCTCGTGACTCCATGTGGTAGCTCGACCACTGGTCGAAGAATAAAGGAATGAAAGAAAGCTACTTTAGAAGGTTTCCTCTATGGTATCCTCCCCTCTCCCAAAGGTAATCTTGTCTATGGAGGAAGATGAGGCAGCGGCTCCTTACATTACATACGGTTGGCTAGGCTAGAGGGGAAGGTCGGAATTCACACCTGCTTGAATATGGATAGAAATCCCTACAGTTAAGTGAGCTAAACGGCAGAACAGATAGGTCTTATTGTAATGCATGGCTTGAAGGCTAGATCTAGTATGAAGCTAAGAAGGAGCTGTGTAAGTATGAGCTGTGATAGGAAGGAATTCTTTCTTTTCTACTATCCCTTCTCTTCTTCCTTAGTAGCGAAGAAGATGATAGATACTAGAAGGAGGAGTGAAAACTACTTAACTTCTTAAGAAAGAAAGAGTCTTAACCACTTCTCTTGAAGAATTTTTAGAAAAGTGGTTTCTGCTTTCTCTATTGACTCTACTTACCACTTATGTTGATGCAATTGACTAATCCAACTCATCAGAAAAGGTGGTGGAGTAATGTTAATGATTCTTATAAGGGAGTGAGTGACCCATCCTTGGGGCAAGAACGGTTTAACAATCAGCCAAGAAGGAGGGCAATGTGCACCAAGGAAGCAAGGAAGCGTTATAGCTTTCTTTATTAAAATGAGAAGAAATCTTACACTATGAAAGAAAGAATACGATGTTTTGAGAATAGGGTGAAAACGAATTTGGTGTTTAAAAGTAACAATGGAAGTAGTGATGTTAGCCCTTAGGGTTCGGTTCAAGGTATCATACCTTTGTGCTTTCAAGCCTGTATGCTGTCAGTCTCTATGTAAGCATGAAGTCAGCATTCATTAGTAAGACAATAGTAATAGTAATAGGATGGTTAATTGCTTATATAAAGATAGGGCTTTCATTGCCTCCACAGAGTACAACATCCATAGTTAGTCTTTTCCCTAGTCTAAATAAAGGGAGTGAAGTACGCATTCAATACGCATGGGTAATTCCTTTATTTAGAGAAAAGGCTCGATTGACAGATTATTTTACTTGAGATAACTACTAGACCTTCTTGGAAAAACATAGAAAAAGTCTACCTTTCTCCTAGTGGGCATATTCCCAACTAGAATCAAGAAGAGCAGATGAAGCAATTCTAATAATCAGCTAAAGCTAAGCCCAGGGTTGCTCTTTCTCTCTTTCAATCCTTTGAAGCATCCGTCGAACTAACATATCTAGTTTCTTCTAGACCAATAGCTCCCGCCCCAAAAGAAAAAGGCAAGACCCAAGGCTAGATCTAGTATGAAGCTAAGAAGGAGCTGTGTAAGTATGAGTTGTGATATGAAGGAATTCTTTCTTTTCTACTATCCCTTCTCTTCTTCCTTAGTAGCGGAGAAGACGATAGATACTAGAAGTAGGAGTGAAAACTACTTAACTTCTTAAGAAAGAAAGAGTCTTAACCACTTCTCTTGAAGAATTTTTAGAAAAGTGGTTTCTGCTTTCTCTATTGACTCTACTTACCACTTATGTTGATGCAATTGACTAATCCAACTCTTCAGAAAAGGTGGTGGAGTAATGTTAATGATTCTTATAAGGGAGTGAGTGACCCATCCTTGGGGCAGGAACAGTTTAACAATCAGCCAAGAAGGAGGGCAGTGTGCACCAAGGAAGCAAGGAAGCGTTACAGCTTTCTTTATCAAAATGAGAAGAAATCTTACACTATGAAAGAAAGAATACGATGTTCTGAGAATAGGGTGAAAACGAATTTGGTGTTTAAAAGTAACAATGGAAGTAGTGATGTTAGCCCTTAGGGTTCGAGTTCAAGCTATCATACCTTTGTGCTTTCAAGAATGTATGTTGTCAGTCTCTATGTAAGCATGAAGTCAACATTCATTAGTAAGACAATAGTAATAGTAATAGGATGGTTAATTGCTTATACAAAGATAGGGCTTTCATTGCCTCCACAGAGTACAACATCCATAGTTAGTCTTTTCCCTAGTCTAAATAAAGGGAGTGAAGTACGTATTCAATACGCATGGGTAATTCCCTTATTTAGAGAAAAGGCTCGATTGACAGATTATTTTACTTGAGATAACTACTAGACCTTCTTGGAAAAACATAGAAAAAGTCTACCTTTCTCCTAGTGGGCATATTCCCAACTAGAATCAAGAAGAGCAAATGAAGCAATTTTAATAATCAGCTAAAGCTGAGCCCAGTGTTGCTATTTCTCTCTTTCAATCCTTTGAAGCATCCGCCGAACTAACATATCTAGTTTCTTCCAGACCAATAGCTCCCGCCCCAAAAGAAAAAGGCAAGACCCAAAAGTGCAATGCTTTTTTTATCTCCTTTGCCCACCAACAACCCTTAGCCACATAGATTCGTGAGAAAGGACGGGAGGGACAGAAACTCGAGCAGGAGCCTTTTTCTTTGAATGAATGCCTCTGCCCCAGTCGACATGCCTAAATCATTCTCTTTCTTCTCTCCTTATCGGGGTTGTACAACTCATTCTTTCCTAGTTGAGCTATTCTTTTAGCAATGCTTTATTGATTGATTGGTACCTTATATAGCCCGTGCTAAGGACTTTCCACTTCGTAATATCTTGAATCAAAAGCAAAGAGCTCCCACCACCGATTGTAGATTGAAGTGAAGTGAGTACCTCCTCTTGTCGACTCTGAACTTATGGTAGCATGTAAAAAGTGGTAAAAGCATGCTTTCCTCCTAGTTCCTAGTCTTTCCCTGGTCCTAAAGGACCAGTCAGCATATCTGGAGCCGGATTGAGTGCATTGATGTAGAGAAGATGGGACAAACTAATTGTATTTCGCAAACTACAAAGATTGTACTATAATTTTTTCATTAAAAAAAATATTATATTAGATCTTAAAAATATAGTTATATACAAAGTGTAAGGGAAAATAATATATAATTTTCTCAAATTAATTTGAAATTGACGTTGGATCAACAAATTTAATATAACACGTACGTAAAATTGCTTTAATTTAATATAATAATAAAATTAAAATTTAAAATCTCAATTTGTAAATAGTGATATAAATGATAAGATATATTTAAATTCAGCAGATTAATTTTATAAAATTAAAATTATTCCATCTGTAAAAGAAATATTTCGAGAGGAATAACTATGATTCCACAATGAAATTAATTTGTAAAATAAATTATTATTTGTATACTTAAATTTTCTTTTTTTTTTATTTATAATAAAACGGTATGCGACGATGAGTTTTATAAAAGTGGAACAAACACTTCCTGTCGGAACTGATTGGCCGAAGCAAAATTTGAAAAAGTAAACCACAAGCGTGCCATTGACGTTGGTCTGTAATAAAGAAATATATACTCATCATCATGACCGAAATTTGTATATTATTATTTTTTTTTCATAAAAAGATTCCTGAAGGTGAAGAGCATTTTTTTTTTTCAGAATAAGAAGAAATTTTTTTTTAATTTATAATATTCTTAATATAAAAAAATTATTGAACAGAAAATATTAATTGCAACCACGATGGAGTTAAAGACAATTAGCCATTAAATTTAAAATCTCTAGCACATTATTATTATTTTAATTGTTTGATAATGTGCTTATTTGGATATATATTTATTTTAAAAAATAATTTTAATTTTACCGTATCAGGTTCAAATGTTCCTGTATACATTATCGGCAAAATTTGCTGCATTAAATCTATTAAAAGCATTATGAACAATTTAATCCATTACAGTCAAAATTATATGAAACCTAAATTAGATCATTTAGCATAGAAATATATATATATATATATAAATTATTTTTATGAATTTTAAATTGGTAATCTTAGTTTGCATGAACCTCCTTCCTTCAACTTGATTGAGAAAGAACAATTTATAACTCCTGTATGTATGAACAAATTTGATGTCAATGGCATGAATGGACATGATTTGCTGGCATGAACCTTCTTTCAACTTGATTGCTAAATGTAAACAAAGCATGAATCAACATGCTTTGTTGATCTTGACAAATAAATAAATAAAAACGTAGAAGGGTTAGTTGTCATTTACTTTATTCTAATTCAGGAAATTTTTGTTCGATATTATATAAATATGTTTAGATCGGTTGAGCAATTGGACTATTTTAAGTCAAATCTAAATTTATTATAAAGTTTTCCTATCGTTGACCTCACAAAAAAAAATTATAACAACTAATTTACTTAAATTTTCTGTTTTCTTTTTACTAAAAAACATTCATGTAAAAAAAATTAATTTTTAAATATTATTTATTATCGATTGAAGAAATAATATAAAAATATTAAAAATAATAATAAATATTTTTCATGCTATTAACTCAAACTCCTTCGCTCACACAAATGTATTAAGTTAATCTAAACTCAAGGTCAAGAGTAAATCTATTTTTTATTTACAATATAAGTTCTAATTATAATTTAGGGTATAATTGTAATAAAATGTTAAAATTCAGAAATTGGTATAAAAGTTAAATTAGAGTGAAAATACAACAAAAGGTTAAAATTCAAAGTGAAATTGATATAAAAATTAAATTGAAGTAAAATTACAAAAAATCTAAAATTGAGAATGAAACAATATATTAAACTGCTTCTAAATAGATAATTAATTCAAGTTGAAGTTTTCTCCTTCAATTTTTAAATAAATAAATAATGTCACAACAAACCAAATAATAAGGCATTCAAAAAGGATTTGACCTGTCATTTTGAAAGGCTATTTTTAAAAGTAATTAGTATACTATTTCAAGATTATTAATCACAATAATTCATATTTTCTCGCATTGCAATAAAATATCATTTATTAAAAATTATTCAATTATTAGATTATTGATTTAATTATAATACATTTTACTTGATTATTATGGTGTGTAGTGTTTATATTAAAATTGAGAGTGAGACTGAGGTGAAGTTGTTTTAATAATAAAAATTTTATAGACTCGAACCGGATCAGCAATTTCTAATAATTTAGTCTGAATACGAACGGTTACATAAAAAAATATTTTACAGATAAAAATTATCATGCGGTTGACTTCTATTAAATTTTTTAGATCTAATTTCAAAATTTATCCAAATGTTATTTCATTAGAATATGGATATACTTCGCACCAGCGCGACAATGAAACTCTTTCTTTTTCCTTTTCAATATTAAAACTGCAATGAGTTATATTATAAAAAATAAAAAAATTACAGTAATTAGAAAAATAGAATTAGTTTATTTTATATTTTTGAAAATAGACTAATTTTTTTCAATATTTTATTTCCATTATATTACTAAGTCTTTTCATTTAATTTTTATTTTTTTTGGTTAAGTGTCTTATGAAATAACGAAAATATCAATTTTATTACTTTTTACTTTTGATATATCTTTTAAAATACAGAGACAGACTAATTGTATTTTTCAAATTATAAGAACCGTACTGTAAGTTTTAATATGTCTTATTTGATCTCTATTTTTTACGTTAACTTACAGAAAACATGTGCAAATGGAATAAAATGATCTAATAATAATATAATAAAAGCAAAATATAAAGAAAAAAAACCAGTATATTTTAAAACCACATAAACCGGCTAGTTGTGCATGTAAATTTCTCAATAATAAAATTGTATTTAGTAATAATTTTTTAAGTAGCTTGTTAAAACGCTATTATATTTGAATTAATTTTTAAAAATTAAAATAGTATTTTATAAAAAATTAACTTTGACTTTTAGTGCATTATAAAACGCTATTCAAAAAATTAATCATTAAATGGCATTAAAATAATTAAAAGCTATCACAACTATTAATTTTAATAAATAACCCTTAAATCTAATTTCTTTCTTGAATTGAAATAGTAAGTCTCTAAGATGAAACAATCACACAATCATGACTTTCACGTACGTTACTGCACAAAAGAAATACAATGATTACAAATGTCACTATGATTTTCCCAAAAGAAAACCTGTCTGGTTTCTAAGTTTCGGTAATGGAAGTGGCGTGTCCGCCTCCGATGCTCTCCTTTTGCACCGTATGCAATTACAATTATATTATTTTGTTTTTTGGTGGCTAATAAGAAGTTGCCACTTTCTTTTGCCAACTGAAAAAATATGAGAAACAAAAAAAAAATTGACTGCTGATCTACTTTCCTTACGTATGTTGCACCATCAAATTTTAATTATTGATGTCTTGAATAGATTCAATTCAGTTTGATATTAAAAGAAATTTGATTTGATTTTGATTTTAATAAAAATAAGGTAAAGTTTTTTAGGTTTGATTTTGATTTTTTCCATATCAACTTTGAATTATTTATTTTACACAAATTCAATTTAATTTGATTCGGATATAACATAAATAATTATATATATTTATGATCGATTAAACCTAGTACATACAATTAGGTTGGTAAAGTAAGGATGGGGACAACAAAATCCAAAAATGATAATGTCTAACTCAGAAACGACTATTCATAACCAAAGTAATTTATGTATTTTTTTTTTTTGAATCTTTTATTACTTTCTATTTATGGAAGGCTGTTGAAAAAATAAAAAATAAACTAAAAAGAAAATATGTTGGGCTAGACACTGTTAGGTAAAACCAACTGAACCAATCTTTTTGATTTGATTCAATAAAACTGATTAAATCAATTCGGTTTTATTCGGCTGGATTTTAGCATGGTGAGTTTGATTTTCGTTGGCTTACAAACAGGTCCAAATCCGTTTTAAAAAAATTACTGAAAAAACATTTTTAATATATCTATGATTAAACAGTATGTAGACCTTTTATTTGTTAATTAGAGCAACCTTGCGAATCCATATATAGGATATGTTCAGTAAAATTAGTTATTTTGGTTGTTATTAACTGTTTTAATAGCGTTTAGCTATTTAAACAGCTTTTTATAAAATGCTAAAAATTAAACATTACGTGATTAATTTTTTACAAAAGCTACTTTGACCTCTAGAAATTAATTTAAATGCTATATTACCAATAGTTTGTAGCATTTTGACTAGTTACTTAGAAGGAAAAATTTTATCAGATCGGATTCATAATTCAATTTATGAACCAAATCAATAATAATAAAATTTTTTTATTAAGATAAAGATATTTTTTATTATATATTAAAAAAAAGATAAAATCGAAATAATTCTTAGTGTGATTGATTTGGTTCATGAATTGAGCTATGATTTCGGTGTAAATAAGTAATTTTTTTATTTAAAGAACTGCCGTGGACCACAGTTATAATCTTGTTTCCAAACGCAAGACCTTAAATATAAATAATTGAAATTATTTAGAAGGTTTAATAATTAGCTACGACAAGTGTGACTGCAAGCTCATCATGCACGCCCAGTCAAGCTTTTTTAATTGCCTTTTACTATATATGATTACGTATAAGACCACATGACGTGGCTAATTTTTTTTTTAATTTTAAAATGAATGAAATTAAATTTATAGTGCTAAATTTAAATTTTAAAATTTTCATTTTTTTTTAATTTTTACATATATTGGTTTATTTGGCTAGCGACCATTATTGGGGCAAGGTCTTTAATCAATAATCATTAATTTGATAACATAAATTTTTACTAGAAAGTATCAATTTATCATTTCTCCAATTTATTTAATAAAACCCCCCAAATTATTTACTCCTAAACCCTAATAATCTCAAATTTCAATTAAATCGTCCAAATGTACTATGAATTGTAAAGTAATATACCCAAAACTCTAATTTTCTTGTCTCCATAAATAATTCAAGATTTTACGGATTTCTCGTAATGATTTCACATCACAATTATTCAATTAGTATCATACAATTTCATTTTGAAATCCTAATGCACTGTAATTAAAATATATATTTAAAATTTACTTAAAAATTACGATTTAGTTGGCAATACAAGATAGACAAAATGTCGAAACATTTTGGAGGAGTTTCTAAGAATTTTCGTTCAGGAAACACTTCCAAAATGTGGGAACGACAGCCAAAGGAAATTTTGGTACAACATATGAGACTTGATAGCTATCCTCCAAACAGCCTTTCTCTCTCCTATTTGTATGTTCTCTCTCTGAAATGGCTGCATTCATTCTTAGACCCATCTTTTCTATTTATGGTTTCTCCCAAACCCCAAAAAAGAGTTCAAAATTGTTATAAAGTCCCCAAGTTTGTTAATTCAATTAAAATAGCCCAACAAAAACCTTATTTCTCTAATTTTCATAAATTCATGTCCTTTAATCTTTAAATTAGCCCCAACATATTTTATATGCACCATTTTCACCATAAACAATTATGAAATTAAAATTTGAACCTTATCCATGCGAAATCACAAATTTATTAAGTTTAATTATTTCAAGAGTACCCTTTCCCTGCTTCTTTTTTCCCATTTTCTCAAGGTAAGAATTCAGCCGGTTTAATTAATTTGAATGAAATGTTTTATCGAACAGAATTAATCGAATTATTTTTTAAATTAAAATTTAATTTAACCGAGTTAAATTGACCGTATTAATTTTTATATTAATTGCCTCAAAATAAGTTGGTCAATTTAATCTAATTGGCTAAACCATTTATAATCTAATTAAAACTTAAATTGTAAATAAAAAAATAGATTCACTTTTGATCTTGTACTTAAATTAACTCATATATTTATGCGAATAAAAGAGTTTAGATTAATAAAATGGACAACCACTATTATCATTTTTAATATTTTTATATTATTCCTTTAATTGACAATCAATAATATTAAATAATTAATTTTTTATACACGAATGTTTTTTAAAAAAATTAATAATTATATTCTAATTTTTTTTAAAAAATTCATATATCAAATAATTAATTTTTAAATATTACTCATTATCAATAAAAGAAAGAATTTAAAAATATTAATAATAACAATATGAATTGTCCTTACCATTAACTTAAACTCTCTCGTTCACATAAATATATTAAATTAATCTAAATTCAATATCAACGGTGAATCTATTTTTTATTTATTAGTTTTAATTATAATTTAGGGTGTTATTCAGTAATATAGCTTTTAAAGCAACTTTTAGATGTTAAAAAAATATTTTATGAAAGATTAAACTAACATTTAAATTTAACGTTTCATGAAAAGTTACTAAAATAACTAAATGCTACTAAAACCCGACATCAACGTTAAAATACCTAATTTTGTTAAAGATCCCCTGATCTTGAAATTTCTAACCTTTCAGGTTTTGTAAAACCATAACCTCAACCAAATTATGTAAACACATTAGGCTATAGGACCACAATTTAATTTATAATAAAACAATAGCTTTATAATTATATATAAGATTCTATAGAAAGTACCTTTTAAGGGAATCCAACGGTCAGGAAGTGACCTGGCCAAGTCGGTAGCTCCCCTTTGATGTGCTAAACGGGAAGAGAGAGAGAGATACATAGAATAGGACCTGTGAGTGGATCACGTTCAATTATTTGTATAAAAAAAATATACAAAAGAATTATGAGTCTTTTATATTTTATTTTATCTTATTTCGAGAGTTTGTAGTCATTATTAGGTTGTAGCAAGTAGGCGGTGACTTCTCAATATAAAGGGACCCACCAAAATTAAGTCAATCTCTCATTTAAATAGAACATTACTACCTTATTTATTTAATGTTTAAGATTGTCAAAAATAAATTTTTCGTGGGATAAAATAATTGTGGTCCCCTCACAAGTGCCCTCTCTCGGTGTTTTTTTTTTATAAATATAATACTTCATCGGTCTTATTTTTTTTTATGATTTGATAAAAATATGCATATTAAAAATTTAATTAATAAAAATTATTTTTTTATTTTTAATTAATTAAAATATTAATAAAAGTCATTCATTTAATGATCAATTATTATTATTATAGAAAAAATAATTATTTATATTTATAAATTTATAAACCTTATAAATATTTTGAAATATTTAAAAAATGAACAATAAACAAACAAAATAGAACAAAAGGAATATATATTATGATTTCATTAATTATTGCAAATCATACAAATAATATAGGAAAGACCGAGTGTTTCTCCTAAAGATCAAATATAATACAAAATTGACCTTGAGCGTTGAGCATCAGTAAGTTTCCTCCTCGTGCATATTTCCCCACTAAAAATTTGAAATAACAATCTTTTGATTTGATAAGTTAACGTTTAAAATCTTTTGGTTGCCTTTCATAAAAAAGCTCAACAGCCGAAATAATATGATGCGCTATATAAAAGTGTAGTCTTCATTGACTCAATGAAAACTCTTGTGATTGAAAAGACTCGAACTTAAAACCGCTCATTCCTCGCAAAAACCAACCAAACTACTTATAGATTTTGATTAGTTTTTTCTATTTACGACCCGATCATGCGATTACCAAGTGAGATTTAGTAATCACGAGAAAGATGTTAGTCACGGGATTATTTGGTAATTGAAGGTTTTTTTTTGGGGGGGGGGGAACTTTCACTATTTTCCTCTGAAACCCCTGAGATCAGTTACCTTCTTAGAACCAAGAAACAAACAAGAATGATAAAAAAATAAAAGGGAAAAGGAAAGAAAAGAAAAGAAAAGAATTCCATAAATATAAAAGACAAAATAGGAAGACAACATAAAATTAGTGTATCCATTGAATGTACACGTTAGTTGTAAATGCTTGTCAAAATTTTGCTTCGTATCCAAAAACACCTAAAGAGTAAAAAATATATCCCATTCACTTAATATATTATTTCATCCTCAATTTTAAATTTTATTCCAATTTCACTCTAATTTGATCTTTATATTAATTTTACGATGAACTTTGACTTTTTGTTGCAATAATACCCTAAATTATAATAATGACTTAAACTGTAAAAAAAAAATAGATTCACTTTTAATTTTAAATTTAAATGAACTTAATACATTAGTGTTAGTGAAAAAGTTTGGGTTAAGAGTAAGTATAATCACAATTATTATTTTTCATATTTTTAAATTATTTTTTAATTGATAATAAATAATATTTAAAAATTAATTTTTTATGCATGAATGTTTTTTAAAAAAGAGAAATAGAATATAATTATATCTTATATTTTATTTTAATAAAAAAATATTATAATTTTTAATAGTTTATGAGTCAAATAAATCGATAGTAACTTTATTTTAGATTTTATAATTATTTTAAAGTTTATATTAAAATCAAACCATAATAATAATTATATTTTATTTTTTTAAAAAAAGGTTCATGTATCAAATAATTAATTTTTAAATATTACGTATTATCAATAAAAAAAGAATTTAAAAATATTAAAAATAATAACAGTGATTGTCCTTACTATTAACTCAAACTCTTTCATTCATAAAAATATATTAAATCAATTCAGGCATAAGATCAAAAGTGAATCTATTTTTTATTTATAATTGAAGTCCTAATTATAATTTAGGATGCTATTACAACAAAATGTCAAAATTCATATTGCTATTAGTATAAAAATCAAATTGGAGTGAAATTGCAATAAAATGTTAAAATTCAAGGTAAATTTGACATAAAAATCAAATCAGATTGAAATTGTAATAAAACCTAAAATTGAGGTGAAATAACATAATAAGCCTTTCTAAATTTATACATTTAAACAATTATTTTTTCTAAAATAACATTTATGATTGTTCATTAAATAAATAATTTTTATTAATATCTTAATGAGTTAAGGGTGAGAAGAGCAAAATAATTTTTATTAATTAAATTTTTAATATGCTTATTTTGTCAAATCATGTGATATAAAACATTTATTAACCTAGGTAAGTGATTAATTTTTTGATATGCCTATCTAACATTCCTAATATGCCTACTATCTTCTTTGAGTCATACATTGGAAGTCAAATTCATTGTTTCAAAAAAAAAAAAAGAACTCATTTTTATGTCATTGGATTAGTAATTTATTTTAAGTATTTACCTCTAAAATTGCAACATACTTTTACCACTTTATCCTTCCTAGCTTACCCATTTAAGCATTTACCTCCAAAATTTAAACCCTAGCTTTGCCGGTGGCCATGGTCATGCTTAACTCTATTGATGTTTATGGCTTGATATAAAACTTATTTAAATGGTAACTATTATAGCATTTTTACAAAAATTTAAACCGAATCAAATCATGAAAGTTACTGGGGCTCAGCCACCTTCAAATTACTGGGGCTCTGTTCATTATAAATTGAACAAGGATTGGATTAAACTAGGGGTCGAGGTTCTTGGTTTTTTTTTCTTTTAAATGTACATGAATTCATTAATTCAAATTAGCATATAATAATACATGAATAGAAAAACAAGAAGGGAAGAGAACTACTTATTAGGGCATATTCGGAGTAGCGTTTAGTGTTTTGGACAAGTCAAAACACTATTTCTTTACATTATTGTATTTGGTAACTTGATATACACAGTATCTTTTAAAATTTATGAAATGTTTTATTTAACGTTTTACTCTTTTTACTAAAATTTTTTTTATAGATTTATTCTTATCCTTAATTAATATAAAATCTTTTCTTGTCACATTAGGTGTCTATACTTGATAGTAAAAGAAAAAAAAAACATTATTTGTATATTTGTATTTAAACTCAAATAAATACTAAAAATTAAAAATATTGATCCCTAAAATATTAAAATTTTTTCCATTCTATTTATAAAATAGTGAACTTTTCAATTTTTGCTCTCTTAAATTTTGAAAATTTAGGTATAGTGAAATTATTTTTTTATAATGAATTCAATTGAAAAGTCTATGTAAATATTTCAATATTTTTTTATCATTTTAAATTTATTGCCAATCAAACAGTAGTTTTATCGAACACTTTCGCTTTCAACCACTATTTATGTATCAAACAGTAGTTTTATCGAACACTTTCACTTTCAACCACTATTTATGTATCAAACAGTAGTTTTATCAAAAACTTTCGCTTTCAACCACTATTTATACAGCTAACAGCTAAATAATTATTAAAACAGCTAACAGCTACTAAAATTAGGCTCTGTTCGGCAAGAGTGTTTTAAGGAGTGGTTAGAGTTTTGACTACGTCAAAACACTGTGTTGATATATTGTATCGTTTGGTGAGATAGTTTATAAATTAACTTTTAATGGATAACATAACGTTTTGTGAGACGCTATCCTTCCTAACGTTTAGCGTTTCATAATCTTGTTTTTAATTTATTGACAATCTTATCTTTAATTAAAAACACTTCTTGTTATTTTAATTACATTATTTTTCCAAACTGTATGCATAAATCTTGCATTGTTTTACTTTGTAATTTATACCGATACATACAATGGAATATATCTTGAAGAGTACATTAATTAAATTAATTATTATTTTAAAAAATTATATTATTTTATATAAAAATTTAAACAAAATAATTTAACAATTAATTAATAGAGGAACATGTGAGAAAATTGTATTGTCATTTTAAAAATAATAGTGGTTTCAATTTATATATCTGAACTATACACTATAGATTGACATTTTTCTGATAGAAAAATAATAACACACCACATAATCACCTCCTTTTTATATTTTATTAATTTCATTTCTATAGTCATAATTTAAAATTCTGACTCAATATTCAAATGTCCTTTTTTGTCAATTTACATTAAACTGCTAATCAAACAGTTATTTTCACTAAACATTTTTGCTTCTAACAGTTGTTTGAACAGCTAACAGCTAATAACAGCTAACAACTATTAAAACAGTTAACAACTACTACAACAACTAATTTTGCCGAATAGAGCTTTATTAACATTGCCGAACAGACCCTAAAGTGAGATGTTGAGTTGCTAACAAGTGATCAACGCTATTCAATGGCTTCTTAATAAAAAACACAGAACTATGCATTAGTTCTTCTAAAAGCTTCTTACATTCTAACACAATAATGCTAAATAAAATTGATCAAACGACTTCTAGTTCCTAGCCTGAACCAATATCTGGGAGTTCGTTTCAAATATAAATTACCTAACCCTTGACTTTTAACCCAATTAAGACTCCTTCTTCTCTGTAAAAGAAAAATTAAGTTATTTTTTTAAAAAATAACTTTTCAAAAAATATAAAATATTTTTCGAATTTTAATAAATTTATTATAACTTTGTAAATTTATAATTTTTTTAATTTATTAATTATCGGCAACCACTATTATCACTCACTATTCACCACTAGCCATTACTGCCGGTCACCAGTGACTTTCATAATTTATGTTTTTTTTACCTTATTCCCATATTTAATAATAAATTTTTAGAATATAAGATTTATATTATTATTATTACTATTATTTAACTAATTTTCAATAATGCAACCAAATAACGGAAAATACCTCGTTTGGAATGTATTTTTCAAAAAAAAATATTTTTCTTGAAAAATATTTTACAAAGATAAGTTATTTTATGGAAACAAAAGTAGCTTAATGGTCTCTATAAAATGTAAAGCTTTAGCAACATCAGGAGTAGAGGCACTCCACAACATAACCTGGCATGAATTTGACCAAGAACTAGCCTAATTGAACAAAACCCAGTCTGTACTCCATGATAAGAATTAGAATGCTTAAAAGCATCAAGCTTACATTTAAGACATCGAGCGAGAACACACGGACACGGACACCATCAATTGTCAGCCTCCAATGTGAATTCTTTATTTTTGTCGGAACTTCCAATTCCTGTAGCATATACAAAAATTGTTTCATAACGTTAGATGTAAGAGCCAGCCAAGAAACCCGTTGTGATCATTTTATAACCACTATGGACAATATAACACCCACTGTTGTCACCCTTCCATAACCAATCATCTTCTTGGCAATAAGAACTTAGAGGGATCGATAACGTATTTCCTTTTGATCTTCGAAACCCACCTCCGCGAACTTCAAGGGCTTTACAACGTACAGAAATCTTATTAACGATAGAGAGGGATGAGGACGCAGACGAACTCCGTTCTACAGAAAACGAATGGCTTTTATTAATGTTTTAAAGAATAAGGGTAAAAAATAATAAAATAATTTTTATTGAACTAAAAACTACTTTTGACTGGTTTGATGCATCGAGTAGGTTAGACATTAAGTGTATATAAGTCCTTCGCCTTGATTAAATAATAAGATTTTATCTTTGTGGCATTACAAATTGTATAAAAGATTTACTGTATACGCAAAATTATGAATTTTGCTAACATTATACACATATTTACACTAATAACAATAATTTTTTTTATCGTTTTTGGCTTGATATGCAAATATTGATTTCATCTGTAATTAAAATTACTTTTAGAATAATAATTTTTATATTTTTTTAATTATTTAATAAATATTTAATTGATTTATTTTTATAAATTAAAATATAATATAAAATTTGATAAATTAAAATATTTAATATGTATAATTTCATAAATTAAAGTATTGATCTAAGTCAAATTGAAAATTAAAAGATATTGCTAAATTGTATTTTACACAAAAATACAAAAGTGAATTTATTCATTTGATCACAAGGCCAAAATCATTACCATGATGTTGAAGAATTTGGAAGAACAAACAAAATAAAAGTCTTTATACAAAATAAATAAATAATAAATATTTTTTCGTCTTATTTTATTTTTTTATTTTCTAAAATATTTATAAGATTTATAAATTTATATATGTAAATAATTATTTTTTTATAATAAATTTTTTTATTAATATTTATTAAATTAAAGGTAAAAAAAATAAAATAAATTTTTAATATACTTATTTTTTTAATTCATTTATCATGGCAATGTAGATGGGATTAATTGATGGTCAAAATCTTGACATTTTCCGTAAGCAATTAAAGTAGATATGCCCTGAGGAAGGGCAGAAAGGTTTTAAAGTTTGGTACTCCCTAGGAACAACGTCGTCATCATTAATTCATCACCTACGGCGATATCACCATCAAAGGTAAGAGGACAGAGATATACAATGCCAAAAAATGAATTAAAACAAAAAACTCAAAAATACTTATTAATTTTTGTTGGATAAGCTTTGCTCTGATAATGTAGTATTTAGGTAAAAATATTTTAAAAATGATAAGTTAGGAATTTTTTTATATTTATATTTAATATTACAATTAAATAACCGAAGATTAGTCACTTAAAAAATATTTTTTAAGAATAATATTTTAAAAATATATATTTTTAAAAGGTAAATTATTTTTTTAAAATTAATTTTTTTACGGTGGATGGTAGTGATTAGTGGTAGTGATTATAGTAATTAACTAATTGTCTTCTTGCGCTTCGCATGCAGGCGTTATATAATGTTTAAAGTCCCGTTTGAAATAAACGAATTCCATAAAATTTTATAAAATTCATTTAGAAATCTAATATATTATATTTGAAATAAAAAAAAATATAGATTTAAATTTTACAAATTGAATTCTATGGAAACGAGTATATCTGACACAATAACTACTAAAATTGATGAAATTTATAAATGAATTTCACAAAATTAACCATTCATATGTTTATTAACAAAATTACCCTCTATTATAAACAAAACTATTTTTCTTTTTTTATTTATTTTCTTTGAAAAATTTTAAAGTATAACAACATTACTTTTTTAATTCAATTATAACATTAATTTATATTTTTATTTATTTATTTATTTTTAAATTTCAAACCAGCAATGAAGGTTTTTTAGTTGAAGTCTAGTAATAACGTTAGTTATTATTATTATGAAATTATAAAAACTGAGTATCAATAATTATTTTCGAATGCAATAAAAAAAATAGTAACATTCTTAATATTTTCTTTTAGTTTTAAAATTAATTACTTAAATGAATAAAATTTTTTACATCAATTAAAAATAATTATTATAATGAATGTTACTATTTATATAATTAATTAATTAGCATGAAATATTAATGTACTTATTTATAATGCAATTAGTTATTTATATTTGAATAAAAAAGTGACAAGTTATTGTATTGTACATATTAAATATAATTTATATTTGTTATTTATTTTTATTAAATTATTATTATTAATAGTATTTGTACTTATTTTAAATTGTAGCAAATAAAACTTGACAAACTTATTTGCAAATCTAAAATTTTGTGTTTGTAATGAAAAAAATATGATTTAAATTTATGAATTAAATTTCATGGAATTGGTTAGTTTAGTTCAAATCCTATTAAAATTATTGAAATTTGTAAATAAAATTCATATATTAATTCATTAATATTTATATTGACTAAAATACCCTCTTACCTCTAATATTATTGACTAAACTATCCCATTTATTTTTTCTACTATTTTTTAAAGAATATAAAGTTGTTATTATATATGACTATAATTATATATTGAATCTATATGAATTTTTAATTTTGAATATATTTTAATGTATTAATCAAAATAAAATTTAAACATTTATAAGGACTTAAAATTTAAAATTTTAAAATTTAATTAATTAATTATGATGAAATATGAGTGATTTATTTGTATTAGTATTTTTATTAAATTATTATGTCAAGATTACTTTAGGAAATAAAAACAAATGAACTTTCATTCAAAAATTATTCCAAACACAATTTTGTAAGATTTAATTAAATTTTTTATTTTATATTATAGTATAACAAACATGACAAATTGATTTATAAATAAATTTCACTTACATATGAATTCAATAATTATGATTCATTTGTTCCGAGGATACCTTACAAATGAATTGTATTTGGAATAGAATTCATTTATAAATAAATTCTATTTGGAATAGAATTCATTTATAAATAAATTCTATAAAAAAATAAAATAAAAAATAATTTTTGTTCTTAGATTCTTGCAAAGGATCAAAATATATATATATATAAATCAAGTTTATAATTAAGCTTGAAATTTTCATTTTCTATAGATTTTTTAATAGAATTTAATATAATTTTATCAATATCAATTATTATTGAATTTCTTTTGAGTAAATAATCTAAAATTTGCGTATAAATTCAATAAATATTAAAAATTTAAAAAGAATTGTTAAAATTTTTTCAGATTTGAAATGGATGGAGAAATACTATCATTTACCTTCACAAAAGAAAATATACATATCAATTTATTATAAAATATTTCTCTATTTCATACATAACGACATTAGAAAATGAATTTTAATTTTAATTTCATGAAAAAAGAAGTGCTGTGAAAAGGTGAATTTTATAATTTATGTGGCATTGTTTTGAACAAAAATAAACATTTCATTATAATAACAATAAATAAAATACTTTTATATAGATTTTATACACTAACAGTTATCAAATAATTTACAAATCGCAAAATTATACCTTAGTTGATCATCAAACTGAATGAATTTTGTAATTTCATTGTCATTACCATGTTAATCAAGCTCACATCAATAAAATGCCATGAAAATAATTTTATATTTTTTTTTCAAAGAATATATATATATTTTTAAAATTATAATGTAATTTTCTTTATTGTTTTATTTATATTAAAATAGATGTCTATATACATTCTATAAAAATATAAAAGTAAAAAAAATGAATAAAATAAATATTAATGATATTGTCAATTATTTACAAAAAGAAAGTGAAAATTTTTTAAAATACTAATGATGTTATTAATTTTATTAGTTATTTAAATACTGAAAATATTATTAATGATATTAATTAAATTCTCTTATTAATTATATTGAAAATAATTTTTAAAATATAAAATTATTTTCAACTTAATAGACTAATAATTTTTTTTAATGCCACGAATAATAAAAAATAATAAAAAATATTTTCTTATATTTATATATTATTTATAGTGTTTTTTCAGCTAGCATAGTGTTTAAGTTGCCAATATTTAAAGTTTGAAAAAATAAATTATGAAATGTCAATTACTAAAACTGAATTCTCCAAATTTTTCTAATTTTGTCTAATAATGCTTAATCTTTTTTTTTAATAAAAGAAATGAGCCAAGTAAGATTTTTGAATCTTCAACATAACACTATTATTGATTCAATCCTCAATTAATAATATGTATACGTTAATTTAATAATTAATTTTCATTTAAAAATTAAATATTATTATTTTCTTTTATTATTATATTGTTTTAAAAAAATATCGATACTTTTACGTGTATCAAATAGTTAAAAAGAAAAAAAATATATGAGGACCCACCTAAGGAGAGACGTTTAAACGGCGGGTTCATATCGTCTAACGCTATAGTGCCCTTCTCTCTCTATCTGGTGTTATATAAAAGGAGAGGCATTCAGCCTCTGCAAGAGCCCTCACCATCATCATCATCATCATCATCTCTCTCTTTCCTCTAGCCATTTCTTGGGATGACAAAATCTCATTTAATGGCTATTGCTTAGATTCTTCTTCCTCCTCTCTCTCTCTCTCTCTCTTGTTTAGCTTTCCTTTGATATACTACCATACAAGACTCTGTCTGCTACTGTTCTTTACTACTTTCGGGTATAGAGGAGGAGAGAGATGGCTAAGTCTATCACTCTTGAAGAGATCAAGAATGAAACTGTTGATCTGGTATATATCTCTATATATTTGTATACTTGTCTTTCTTGTTTTTCTTTAATTTATATATGTTCAATTTGATTGATTTGCTTCATGTGCATGTGCAATGAGATCTCTAATGGGTTTGTTTTAGTTTCTTCAACTTATGATTTTTGTTTCTGTGTTTAGTTCAGATCAGTTAAAAATGGCAGATTTTCTTTCCAAATTTTGATCTAAAAATTAAAATCTTAACATATTTGTTGATTCACATGAACTTCTTTTTACCTTTAAGAATTGAAAGAAAATGAAATCTATCTATAAAGTAAATTCTCTGATGCTTTCTTTTGTGGACCTTAGTTAACTTTAACAATTCTGTTTCGCTTTCATCTATTTTCTCTCTGCCCAAACAGACCAAATTGTTTTCAACTAATATTCTGAAACTGGATCTTCTCATGTGAAAGAAAGAAAGTAAGAGAGAGAAAGATCACGACAGATAAGAATAGTTGGCTTTGCTTTATCTTTCTCCTCAGTTTTAAATTCCCGTCCCTTGTTTTTATTTTTTCCTTTTTCTACGTATGTGTATCTATATATGGGTTTTTTAGTTTTTATTATTATAATAAAATTTTTTATTATAACTTGGTAACTATTAATTTTCAGGTCATAGAGTTTAAATTTAATTTAAATTGTGATATTCTTTAATTAATTAGGATTAAAATTTCTATTTATCTTTTAAAATTAAGGATTAAAGTGAATATTTATCTTATCGATTTCAATTAAATACGAAACATTATTATAAATATTTAGTCAAAACTATAGTTCCTGTATATCATTTATCGTACATGCAGTGGATATTTTGTTCGTTGAAAAAGAATTTATTATTATTATTTTTTAGGAAACATTATTAGATTTACCTATGTCTAATTTTAGAAAATTCAAAAATATATTAATTTTATTAATATATTTGAAATTCATAAGGAAGATTATACAGAAAGAAAGGGAAGTTTGAAGACTTGTTTTTGGGAAGTTAGATAAAAAAATATTTCCTAATAAAAAAAGTGCACCTTGTGTTTTTTCCGCTGGTGACTTTGAGAATTTTTTGGTACCAGTCCGTGGTACTTTAGCCTTTTCTCTGCATAAAGAAATAGGCTTTTTGTTGTTAACCGTTTCTTTTTTTTTTTTAAAAAAATCCTCACATTCAACGGTACTGACATTACTGCTTTTTTGGGATTTTTTTTATTTTCTTTGGTTTTTTATTTCTCGGGTTGAGCAAAACTATTTTTCGCAAGTTGACATTTTTGTCCCTTGATTCTCTTGGAATTTGCACCACATACCAAAATTTACTTTTTAGTACCAAGTTGCTGCACGTGTATTACACGGACCACTCAGATGGGAAGTTAGTGCAAGTGCTGTCCCATGTGACAGTACCTTTTCCCTGTTTTGGCATGAGTCAACGCTTTTTATGATTGGCTCTTTTATGGCACCTCCTCGGTCCGAGTTAAATCTGAGTCGCGTATCAACCTGGTGTGACTCACTATGTTTATTTATTTTATCCTATGTTATTTATATTTCCTAGATGGTATAAGCTTGACCTTATAAAAAAAAGAATTTATTAATGATTAATTTAATATTATATTGAGGGTAATTTACTAAATTACCCTTCAATTAATTATTTGAAATTAAAAGAGAAAAGTTTGATGGAGATATCTAGAAAAGAGTAAAGTTGAAAGAAAATAATTAATACTATCTTGATTAATACTATTTATTTAACCAAATAAGGTGTGATTACATTAACATTGATGATAAGAGAGAAAATGAATTGATTTTGTACTAATAGTCTGATAGTTGAGTGTCCTGATGAATTGCCAATCAACTCATCAAAATATGATCATTCTAATCTGGATGTTCAGACAAAATATAGCTAGATTTTTTGTTTTGAACTAAAAACATTATTGGAAGATAACATGCAAACAAATGAACTAAGATATACTAAGAATTCTAAAATCTTGTTTCTTTTTGTTTTTTTTTTTGCAGGAACGAATTCCCATTGATGAAGTGTTTGAGCAACTGAAATGTACCAGAGAAGGTTTAAGTTCAGAGGAAGGAGCCAACAGGCTTCAGATATTTGGCCCCAACAAACTAGAAGAGAAAAAGGTTGTTATCAATATCATAATATAAATCTCAACTCATTATAAACTAGTTATGCTCAATTTTTTGAAGGCTAATACTCTATGCTTTTAATCTATATAGGAAAGCAAAATTCTCAAGTTTTTGGGGTTCATGTGGAATCCATTATCATGGGTCATGGAAGCTGCAGCTATTATGGCGATTGCGTTGGCAAATGGTGATGGGAAGCCCCCGGATTGGCAAGACTTTGTCGGTATTATGTGTTTGCTTGTGATCAACTCTACTATCAGCTTCATTGAAGAAAACAATGCTGGAAATGCTGCTGCGGCTCTTATGGCTGGTCTGGCTCCTAAAACCAAGGTAATTTCTAAATTAGCATGTGCCAGTTGAGTAGTTACTTTGTTTATTTATTTGTTTTAAGTTTTAACTTTACCTTATTTAATTTTTTGATTGATTATGTAAAATTTGTGTCTCGTTGACAGTGGAGGAAGTATAAAATGCTACATTTATTGATATCAAAAAGGAAAAAAAAATTATAGCTTAAATTTAGTTGTGTTTTTCAATATTAGTGTAATTTGGTATTATAATCAACATAGTTTACCATTGGTATATACCTGAATTCTCACTAGAATAATGCATCTTAGCTCTTCAATAATTCATGTGGTGCATGTTTAGGTTCTTAGAGATGGAAAATGGAGCGAGCAGGAAGCTGCAATTCTTGTTCCAGGAGATATCATTAGTGTCAAATTGGGAGATATCATCCCTGCTGATGCTCGTCTTCTCGAGGGTGATCCGTTGAAGATTGATCAGTCTGCCCTTACTGGAGAATCACTTCCTGTGACAAAGAATCCTGGGGATGAAGTTTTCTCTGGTTCCACTTGCAAACAAGGAGAAATTGAAGCTGTTGTTATAGCCACTGGAGTTCACACTTTCTTTGGGAAGGCTGCGCATCTTGTCGACAGCACCAACCAAGTTGGTCATTTCCAGAAGGTTCTTACTGCTATTGGAAACTTCTGTATTTGTTCCATAGCTGTTGGAATGTTAGTTGAGATCATAGTTATGTACCCAATTCAGCACCGCAAATATAGAGATGGAATTGACAATCTTTTGGTGCTTTTGATCGGAGGTATTCCAATTGCCATGCCAACAGTCTTGTCTGTGACAATGGCTATTGGATCTCACAAGTTATCCCAGCAAGGTGCCATTACTAAGAGAATGACTGCCATTGAAGAAATGGCTGGTATGGATGTTCTTTGCAGTGACAAAACTGGGACCTTGACACTCAACAAGCTAAGTATTGACAAAGCATTGATTGAGGTGTTTGCAAAGGGCGTTGAAAAAGATCACGTGATCTTGCTCGCTGCAAGGGCTTCTAGAGTGGAGAATCAGGATGCTATTGATGCTGCGATGGTTGGAATGCTTGCTGATCCGAAAGAGGTAAAATCGGATTTCTTGAGCATTCTAAAAAGTGAATTTGTGATTATGTGATTGGCTTAAATTTCATGCATATATATGCAGGCAAGAGCCGGTATAAGAGAGGTGCACTTCTTGCCATTCAATCCAGTGGACAAAAGGACTGCTTTGACTTACATTGATAACAATGGCAACTGGCACCGAGCTAGTAAAGGTGCCCCTGAGCAGGTGATTGTCTAGTCTTAAAGATCACCCAACTAGGTTTAACACTTCCTGAGAAATGTCATTTAATTCTTGTTCTGATTTGTATATTTGTGTAGATCTTGAGCTTGTGCAATTGTAGGGATGATATCAAGAAGAAAGTTCATGCAGTTATTGATAAATTTGCTGAACGTGGGCTTCGATCACTGGCTGTTGGTAGACAGGTTTTATGTCCTAAACATGAAGTCCCACATTCTTCTATTTTGCTTTCTTTATTTCTATGGAGAAAAGCTCTTACCTCTATTATTTTAACATGTTTGCAGCAAGTGCCTGAGAAAACAAAGGAAAGTCCCGGTGGTCCATGGGAGTTTGTTGGTTTGTTGAACCTTTTTGATCCTCCTAGGCATGATAGTGCAGAAACCATCCGCAGGGCTCTCAACCTTGGTGTCAATGTTAAGATGATTACTGGTAATTCAAGTCATTTATTGATGAATTGCTCGGGAATGAACGCACTTCCTCCATAGCCTCTGTCCTTCTCAAATTTGTTTCTTACTTTACTGTCATCTAATATCCAGGTGATCAGCTGGCCATTGCAAAAGAAACCGGACGAAGACTTGGAATGGGAACAAACATGTACCCATCTGCTTCTTTACTTGGTCAGGACAAGGATGCCAGCATTGCCGCTCTTCCAGTGGAAGAGTTGATTGAGAAGGCAGATGGATTTGCTGGCGTGTTTCCAGGTGGGTAGTTATAAATAAGATAATAGCCTCGTGTAGAACTTGATCTGCTCTGATGATCTGTTCCTTCTATTACGCACTCATTTATTTTTTTATCTGCAGAGCACAAATATGAAATTGTGAAGAAGCTGCAAGAAAGAAAACACATTGTTGGAATGACTGGTGATGGTGTCAATGATGCACCAGCTCTGAAGAAGGCAGATATTGGTATTGCTGTTGCTGATGCTACAGATGCTGCACGAAGTGCATCTGATATTGTTCTAACAGAACCTGGATTGAGTGTTATTATCAGTGCCGTGCTTACTAGCAGAGCTATTTTCCAGAGGATGAAGAACTACACTGTTCGTTGCATTCTTCTTTTGTTGTTCACTTTAGTTCTTTCTTTCAAGTTGTAGCAATTCTTGACTTCAATGCTTTACATTTTGCAGATCTATGCCGTTTCCATTACTATTCGTATTGTGGTAAGTAGCTGGTGGCTTTGCAGAGTAATGATGTGTTTTGCTATTTTACAAAATGCATGAATATGATTTGGTGATAATTCCAATTTTGCAGTTCGGTTTTATGCTTATTGCTCTGATCTGGAAGTATGATTTCTCTCCTTTCATGGTTTTGATTATTGCCATCTTAAATGACGGTGAGTCTTCAGTTCATTTATTTGTGTATGTTTAGACCAACGCATAGAATTCCAAGCATTTATCTGATGCAAAATTGGGTGTTTTCCAGGAACAATTATGACTATCTCAAAGGATAGAGTGAAGCCATCACCTTTGCCTGATAGCTGGAAACTAAAAGAGATATTCGCCACCGGAGTTGTGCTTGGTGGTTACTTGGCACTGATGACTGTCATATTCTTCTGGGCTATGCATGATACCGAGTTCTTTTCTGTAAGAGCGACTAATTTTTTTTTTTTACAACTTATAATTTTAGCAGTGGATCATTCAAAGTTAAGTTTTACTGATATCAAATTTTGTAACTATGCTTATAAAAAATGCAGAACAAATTTGGTGTAAGATCTTTACGCCACAGTGAAGATGAAATGATGGGTGCTTTGTACCTCCAAGTTAGTATTGTAAGTCAGGCTCTCATTTTCGTGACTAGATCTCGTAGCTGGTCCTATGTTGAACGACCGGGTCTGCTCCTAATGTCTGCTTTCTTAATTGCACAGCTGGTATGCTTTCTAATTTCTATTTTATCATCAAAACAAAATGCTTTCTTATTAGTCACTTTATTTGTTGAAGAGGCAAATCTTCATGCTCTAAGAAGCTACCAACTCTCTTCTTTTCAGGTTGCAACTTTGATTGCTGTATATGCCAACTGGGGCTTCGCAAGGATTAAGGGAATTGGCTGGGGATGGGCTGGTGTTATCTGGATTTACAGTATTGTGTTCTATATCCCACTTGACGTCCTAAAGTTCGCTATTCGTTACATCTTAAGTGGAAAGGCCTGGAACAACTTGCTAGAGAACAAAGTAAATATTCCTTCTTCAGTTTTTCCTACTTAATGAACTTGCGTTATGGATTCAGAGACTCTTAACTCAAATTTCTTTTACATTTAACAGACCGCGTTCACCACCAAGAAAGATTACGGTAAAGAGGAGAGAGAAGCTCAATGGGCTCTTGCTCAAAGAACCTTACATGGGCTTCAACCACCAGAAACTGCCAGTATCTTTAATGAAAAGAACAGCTACAGAGAGTTGTCCGAAATCGCTGAGCAGGCCAAGAGACGAGCTGAAGTTGCAAGGTGTGTCACCATTCTTTAAACTTATAGCACTTGAATACTGATACTTTGACTGTATTTTTTTGGTTCTAATTGGGGTTCAAACACAACAACCTCATATTTCTGGCGGTGACGACTGTTACCACTGAACTAAAACTCATTGATTTTCTATGCTATCATTTCCATTTCAACAGAATTTCTGTTTTTTCTATCACAAATCAATAGACTAACTTCCATTTTTTCCTTTTTCTCTCTAATCTACTGATAATAGGCTTAGGGAGCTTCACACCCTCAAAGGACATGTCGAGTCAGTGGTGAAACTGAAGGGTTTGGACATTGACACAATCCAGCAACATTATACAGTGTAAAAATCCTTAAGCCTGCAATAACATTGCTTGAGAAGGAAAGGGCAGCTTTTTCGGTGACGAACATAAGATCAAGAAAGCAAAAAAGGTCAAATTAGTTTAAAGCTTTAGATAGGGAGAGAATGTCTATGCTATAGTTCTCCTAATCTATTTTTCTTTACCTTTCTTTTGTATTTCAACTGCCGGAAGAAAGGCTTGCGTTTACCAACTTCTTGCTCTGTATTGTTACCTTGTCACAGTTTTAGAGTTTTAATTTTACTTCTCTTCTGCCAAATTTCTCGTAAGGCTAATGTTTCTACCTATGATGTCTTATTTTCTCTCTTTTGTTTTACCTGAGTTATTTTCTTTCTTTCTTTACAACGAAAGATAAAAGTTCTAAACATACAGATCGATAAGGTTTGCCTGTCTGGTGTCATATCAGCTTTCAATTTTTTGGTTTCTGTTTTTCTATATTAAAAAGCTGTAATACATGAAACAATCTGAAACAAAGGAAAAAACCACTTTCTATGGTCTTTCACATGTTGTAACAATCAATTTTTCTGGTTTAGTTATTAAATAACAAAACAAGTTTTCTTGATTTATTATTTCTTTTTGACAATTGGAAAACAAAATCCAAACACAAGAAATATGAACAAAACCAAACAGCTCCAGCAAACAAGGATAAGAAGAAACAGACTGGAACAAAAGTTGATTAAAAAGACGAGAGAACAAAAAGAGAATAAACCGAAGCTTAAAAGTAAGTTAAAATCATCAAGCAAAGCAGGGTTCATGTGCAATAGAGGAGAAAGACAAAAAAAAAAAAGGGTTGCTTTCTGCTATGCTGTAGGATAAACAAGAAGTTTTAATAATACCAAGTAACCCAAGAAACAATCCAGGGTTAACAACAATTTGGAAATTCTTAATTTTTTTACAGTAAAGAGAAAAACAAATTATGAAACCTAGAGTCAATCTGACACCCTAAATAAGAACAAAAAGAAAAGTTTCATGTTCAAAATATTTGATAGTCTATTTGAAATTGGAACATGGCCTCACTTGCTTTCTTTGCTTTCCATCCCCATTTGCATCTAGAATCAATAGACCAAATAAATGCCCTCACATGATTATCACCTAAGACAAGGACACTATTTTTTTTATTTGTTTATTATTATTAATATTGTTATTATTTTTTACTTGTTTTTTATTCTAGGCCTCTTCTTCTTGAGGGCCTTTCCTTTAATTCCAAAAGCTCAGATTGCTACTTCTATTCCATGGGATACTGTTATAAAATTCGGTATCAAATATCTTGTGACATTTTATTAAATGATAAAAAATGGGACGAACAGAAATAATAAAATACAAAAAAGATTGAAAAGTTATGTATTTGTACAAATGCTTTACCAATGTTACCAATAATCATTACAAGAACATGTACCTTCTTTGAAGTGGTGGAAGCGATTTGTGTCTCTTAGAACAATGATCCTTCCTGTTACTCTTGACACAACCTTGACCCAAGAGTGACAATCTATACAAACACGAAGGTTCTTTGTAATCCTAATTGGCATTCCATCAGCAGTATTTACGAGTGCAAACATAGTTGCAAGACGCTCGCTATGCTCACATACCCACATTGCTTTTATTTCTTCATTTACATCATGGAGAACAACACTTGTATCAGGGACATAACCAATTTCTTTCATAGCTTCTGACAACTCATTCCAGATCTTCTTATACTCAACAGAATTACGAAACTCAAAACCCCCACCAGCAACAAAGGTGTGAACTTTATTCTTCACTTGTATCCAACTACATCCAGCCTCTTTCTTAATTCCTCTTATTGGCATCATCTCTCGAACTTTATTTACAGAGTCCCACATCCCTGCATTTGCATAAATATTTGAGAGCATCACATAATTCCCAGGATTATTCGGCTCCAGCTCAAACAATCGCTCTGCTATAGACTCTGCAAAAGAGACATTACCATGGAGGTGGCATGAGTTAAGCAATGATCCCCATATGCTGCCACTTGGTTTCATGGGTATAGTTTTGACTATCTCCATTGCCTCCTCAATTCTTCCAGCTCTACCCAATAAATCTACCAAACAAGCATAATGCTCCAAACATGGGGATAGCCTAAAATCTTTCTCCATCTCATAAAACAATTTCTTTCCATCCTCTGTAAGCCCAGCATGGCTGCAGCCTGATAATAATGAAATGAAGGTAACCTTATCTGGCTTCATGCCAGATGAAATCATTTCATCAAAGGACTCCATTGCTTCTCTCATGCGGCCATTGATTGCATATCCAGTCAACATAGAGTTCCAAGATGCCAAATCCTTACTTCTCATTCCATCAAACAGCCTCCTGCCATAATCAACGAATCCACATTTCCCATACATGTCAATAAGTGAATTTAACACCAAGATATCCGGTCTTTTTTCTGATTTAATAATTTGTCCATGTAACTCTTTCCCACTATTAAGCGCAGTCAACCGTGCACAAATTTGTAAAATTGTTGTAATGGTAACCCAAGTAAATTCCACTCTCTCACTTTGCATCATCTTCCTAAACACATCAAGTGCCTGAAACAATTTATCTTGCCTAGAAAAACCTGAAATCAAAGAATTCCAAGAAACAACATTTCTTTGATGCATTTCATCAAACATCTTCAAAACATCATTTAAACACCCAAATTGCCCGTACAAACTTAGAACAGCATTATTCACCACCTGATCAGGCTCTTCACTAGACTTTATAACCTGACCATGAACGCCTCTACCAATCCTTAAATCGTTCAAATTTACACAAGCTTTTAATGCTACAGAAAACGAAAAGTTACCCGGTTGTACATTATGCCACAACATGTCAATATAAACAAGCAATGCCTCCCTAAAACGCTTATTTTTCAAATACCCAATTGCCAATGCCACCCAAACTGACTCAGGCGCGCCTTCATTATCAAACCCATTTTCAAAAATACTCCGTGCGTCTTCGAGACGGCTACAAATGGAGAAAAGGGTAATGAGTTTGCTCTTTAAAGTGGGATTTTGAATGAGGTTATGTCCGTTTTGGTACTTTGATAGGTTTTGCAGATGCCGATAGATTCTTTGTCCGTGATGTAATGATTTATGGGAAATACAGATATGGAGAAGGAGAACGTATGTCTCAGGATCAGTATACTCGGCGGGTGAAGATTCAATGCGACGAATTGCCTCGTCGAGATTGAAGGATTTGGGGAGAGATTTGTGGGTTTGATTAAGGAAAGGTTTTTGGGGTTTGGGAGATTTGGGGCCTGAAATAACAGTTGCTTCGATTGGGCGGGTAGTGCTGCCTAAGAGGGAAATGGCGGGAATCATTATCAGAATTTGCGACGCCTGTAGCAGTAGTAGGACGTGTCCTACATAGTCCAGACTTCGGAGGATATTTAATAAAAAAAAAAGCACAAATAATTAAAAAAAATAAAAAACACATTTATAAATAGGTATTATTTTCACTTTTAATTTATTCTCATGTAAATATAATATAAAAATAATTTTGTGTAATAAATAAAAAGCAAATCCTATTTTACAACCTTTCACAAAAAATCCCATTTTACAATTTGTATTCCATCCTCCAATATTGAATTTGTCTTGAAGACTTAAAATTTTACGACCTTTAAACATTATTCAATTTGTAAACGACGACGTTAGTTTCGTTTTAAAACATTAAAATATAAAAATTGAAATTTCAATACCCGAATAGTTATATAGTTTTTTTTTATTTCCTCTTATTTTTAAGACGGACAATATATAAATTTAGATTTTTGAAATAAAAAAAAATGAGTTAGATTAAGAATCAATTTTTATTAAATTATTTTTCAAAAAAAAAAATAATCATTATAATTATCAATTTGAATCAAATAACATTCACCAATAAAAATTCAAATCAAATAAAAAAAATCAAATCAAATCATTTTAATTATCTATATAAATATATAAAAATATAAACTTAAAAGCTGACACAGCACAAAATTAGAGTTTTGAAATACTCATTGGGCTCTTTTTTTTCCTATTTTTTCTTTCTCTTAGTTTAAACGTTAATAGAGTTAAAATTAATATTTTAGAAAATATTAATAGTATATTTTTCAGTTTTTTTAATAATTAATAAAATTAATAACTGAAATAACCCATTAATTTATTTTTAAAAGAATTTTTATTTAAAATTTAATTGTAAATTTTTACCAATGGGAATTGGCCAAAAATAATATTTTATGCCGCGAACCGAATCGAAAACCGAATTTAAATAGTCTAACTCAGTCGAAAAACCCTTAAATCAAATGGATTTAGGCGAAATCATTGGTTTAGACCAAATCGATTCAAATCGAACCGAAATCATTTAATTAAAATAAATAATAATAATAATAATAATAAAAAAATCAGAAAAGTTCTCTCCTTCCTCTCCCTCTCTCCCGTTCACCTCTCTCTCCCTTTCCCTTCTGCTTCGACCACCACGACAGGGCGGAGGCGGTAACCGACATTCCAGACGGCGCCAACCTCAGCTCCGACGTCTTCTCCGGCTCTGGTTCTCGAGAGTCCAGACACAGCAGCTGGTCCTCTGTTCGCGCGACACTGCCCTCCTTTGGCAGCGACCCTCCTTCGATTTTCTGGCGATATCTCGCCGTTCAGTCGGTTTCAGGCGCTGAGGATGGTCCCAATCGATTCCCCTTGACCACGTGAACGTTTCCCCTCAAGAAATTTCGGCGATGGAGCAAGGAGAATGAAGCCACCATGAACGACGGCTCCAAGCTACTGTCGACCTCGATCTGCGGTGATGGAGGCCTGATCTCGTGCAAATAACACCGGAAATGGAATCCTCGTGAAAAATCGAGTTGAATGGTGGTGCCCTTGCAAAATTCTGGGCTGTTTTGGTACTCCGGCCGGCGGCGGTCCGGCGAGACCTCCAAGAACGCAGAATGCTGCATTTCGCGCGCTGAACCCGAATCCGAAGTCCGATTTTCAATCGGTATAATTTATGTTTCAGTTATTTAAATTCAGTATAAATTCGAAATAGAAAA
>CANUEX010004499.1:0-24337 GCA_948099535.1 Jatropha multifida
TAAAAACAAACCGTCCAAGGTAAGTTGCCGGGGAGAAAAGAATAGTGACGCACAGTGTTTTTCAAAAATATCCGATTCGGGTCTAATTTAAATTAATTCGGTCCAATTAAAGAAATATTGGTCCGATTTTAATCGATTAATGATTATTCAATAAATTTTCGGGCGAACCAAAATGGTTTTCGATCCCCATAATATTACGTGGCGTAATATTATTGGCTAATAATTTACAATTTAAATTTAAATGGGAATATTTCGAAATAAAAATTTCGGGGTATTACAATTGCATGAACTCGACATTTATTTATCTAAACCGGGTATATGACTGTATCATGTATTAAATCAATGAGAATGATTCTATTGTCAAAACAATGATATTTTTAATTATATATTAAAAAAGAAAAGTTGGATAATTTTAAAATAATTTCATTTTAGTTGGTTTAATCCATAGATAGGCAAGTTTTATATAAAATTATCTCAATATTTATATAAAATAAAAAAATAAACACTTTTCCATTATGTACATTTTTTTCATTTCAAACACAAAAATACAAATTTTCAAATGAATTGTAAAATTTATTTATTCAAAACAATATGTAGATGCAAAATTAAATGGTAAATCATTAAAAAATTCCAAACTTCGATGTTTTTAGCAAATTTATTCAATACTTTTAATTTTGTCAATTACTATCACAAACTTATTTTTCCTTTTCAATTACATCATTGTCTATAATCTGTTAATTTGTTGCTCATTTGACTATTAATTGAGCCAAAACAACCGGCTCACATATATGTGGTCATTATTTGGATTGTTCATTTTTATTTTTATCATTTATAAATCGGAAGATTGCATTGTTAAGGAAATCTTCTTTCCTTCGCACAGTTAGTTTGAATGAATTTGATATAGTTATATAATTAACAGACTCTTTATAGTCTATCAACTAGCAACTTACCATCAACAATCCTAAGATTTCTCAAGTAAGTTTATTTATTTTTCAGAATTGCATCATTCGACCGCATCAATCGAACTATAGACTAAGTCATAATAGATAATAAAAGAATAAATATTAAGTATTGATTAATAAAATTAAAAGTATCAGTCAAATTTTATAAAACTAAAAAATTTAAGCTTTTTTTTGTGATTGACCTAAAATTAAATATAATAAACGGGAGAGATTATATAATAACATTATGTTAAAAATATATTGATAAAACTGTCAAATATTATAAAGTATTTAAAAACAAGGCTTTTTCTTTTTGGTAATGGGGGATGAGTTTTAAATTTGAATCTATTGACATGCCGTATGTGCAGTTACTATTAAAGATTTTATTATACAAAATTAGTTTTTTTAGTGACATTTAACTTTTAGCTTTTTTGAGTAATTTTTTATAAAAAGTTAAAAACTAAACACTATATGAATTAATATTTTATAAAATATAGTATTAATCTATAAAAATTAATTTAAACGACCGAACTATAAAAAAATGACATTTAATGTTTTGATTAAAAACTTTTTTCGAACATAATCTAAGTTATATAGTGACGTGGACATCTAAATAAAACTTTTGAATAAATCGCAATGGAATAATCAGTATATTTACAAATCAATAACGAAAAAATTATAATTATAACTAAATATAAAAGATAATAGATATTTATTCGAGAAGGAAGAAGATCGCTAAATTTTGGGAATGCAAATAGCGGTGATTAATTTGGTTGATGGAATTTTAAGGGAAAATGAATTGAAAAAGTTAAATTCCGGTAATTTTGCTGGTGTTTGTCTTGAAAAATCGAGTTTCGAGCATATAAGTACGTATTACGTACTTATCATATAGCTCGAACGGTGAAAAAATTAAATTCTCTAGAAAATAAAGCATTTTTAAATTTTATAATAACATCTATTATTACAATTATATTATTTTAGTGAAAAACTTTTACTTTCATTCAAACACAATAATACTTCACTTTTCTTAAAATACTTTTTTTTCGAAATTTCACTTTTCTTATAAAGTAATTTCTCGTAGGAAAATGAACTGCGGCCTTAATTTTCAGATATATATACTTAGCCAAAAATTTGTTTTACTTAATTATTTATTTTTAATGGATTTGGGAGGCAAATTTTGAGGTTGGAAGAAGCAGTGATAAGAAAGGAAAAAGAAAAAAAGAATAGTTGGCTAGCTCTAATAAGTCATGTTCTGATTGGTCAGTGATCCAAATATGTACTCTCACTGTGACTCTAGACTCCATTTCTCTCGATAACATACGTCGAGAAAATTATTAGACCGGACTAGCTTACTCGCCAGGTCCAATATGGAGAAAACGCACTACGACCCGGATCCAAAACCGACCCGACCAGATGAACCAGAGCTCGATCTCTACACCATCCCCAGCGACTCCAGTAAGTTCCCACGTCTCTCTAGTTTGTTTTCTTAGAGAACGTCTTCTCATTAGAACTCTTCTTCTTCCTATTTGTCTTTGTTTTCTTGCTCTTTCTGCTCAGGTTGGTTTGCGTGGGACGATATTCACGAGACGGAAAGAGCCGGATTGAAAGAGTTCTTTGATGGAAGCTCAATCACCAGAACTCCCAAAATTTACAAAGAATACAGGGATTTCATCATCAATAAGTACCGCGAAGATCCGTCAAGAAGCCTCACTTTCACGGAGATACGCAAGTCACTGGTCGGCGACGTTAATTTGCTCCAGAAGGTGTTTAAATTCTTGGACAAATGGGGATTAATAAACTTCGGGGCGAGTTCTGCTAGCTATGATGATTTGGAGAAAGAAGAAACGGGTAAATTTAGGGTTGAGGACGGGCCTCCGAATGGCGTCAGGGTTGTGGCTATGCCGAATTCCCTGAAGCCGCTTTCGGTGCCGCAAAGTGCGGCTGGTACTGCCGAGGTTGTTGAGAATGGGCTGAAATTGCCTCCTTTGACTTCCTTTTCCGATGTCTTCAATGAGTTGGGGAAGCAAAAGGGATTTGTGTGTGGTAATTGTGGTGAACGTTGTGATTCTGAGCGATATGAATCTATTAAGGTATTATATATTGTTTTAATTTTAGCTTTTATACGTGATCTTGCTTGAATTTACTTTTGATTTAAACCATTGGTTATATTTTTGTTTGAATTTTTTATGTTTTTATGATGGATTGCTTTTCCTCTGGTCATGTGTTGATATTGTGTTCCTTGCAATATTTAAATTGTGAAGATATAGCAGGTAGCTTAGTCCACCAATGAAATAATCCATTGCGATTTTGATTAGGCAAATTTTGAACATATGGACCATTTGTCTGGCAAAGGAAAGGGCAGCTAAACACCTATTTAGGCACTCCTCAAGTGCCTGCTTTTGCTGTCCCCAAAACAGCATTGGTTCCCACATCCTCCTGTGTTTTGTTTCTTGGTGGTAAACTTGTCTGTCTTTTTTATTTTATTCTGATAATCATGCCAGCAGGGTCAATACGTACTTTGTCTAAAATGTTTCAAAGATGGAAACTATGGAGAAAACAAGTCCAAGGATGACTTCAAGTTTAATGACAGTGTTGATGGCAGTGGTACACACGGAGCTGTCTGGACTGAGGCTGAGACTTTACTTCTTCTAGAATCTGTTCTTAGGCATGGGAACAACTGGGACCTTGTTGTTCAAGATGTTCAAACCAAGAGCAAAATTGACTGTATTTCTAAGCTCATTGAGCTGCCATTTGGGGATGTCTTGTTAAGCTCTACATACAAAAATGGTAATTCTAGTGGTTTAAATAGGATTGAGAACAGCTCAAAACAAGCCCCATTACCTGCTACTGAGAATCAAGCAACAGTAAAAAATGAGGATTCATTGCATGATCAGACGAATGCTGATGAGCAGAATGGAGATGTTGAGGATGAAGGTCCTCCATTGAAAAGAAAACGGATCGCTCCTCTTTCAGATGCTGGTAGTTCTTTGATGAAACAGGTAATCATTGCTTAGCACTTAAATGAAACTTTAAACAGTCATTATACTTAGTGTTAGGTTATTTGTATTTATATTTGATCTTATGTTTTTTATATTTGGATGATTAAAACATTTCTTGAAGGAATTGACATGCCTTTGCTTTGGGCATGACGATTGAAATGAATTAAATATATAAGCTATTTGTTTAATATATTCTCTGAGTTTCTTGTTTATGCTTTCTAATTGTAATGCTAAGGTTTTGAAGTAAATAAATAAATTGCATTAAACCAGGTGTGGTAGTACCTGTACCTAAAGATAGTCTCTCCCAGCATGATGCATATACATTCTATAGTTTGCAAGATAGTGATGAACAAATTTGTTCATGCGAAAGTGTCATAGAATCATTAAGATCTCTGGGTGAGAATTACAAAGAAGAACATTTTGGGCCTCATCTCTTTATAACAATAACCAACTCTCTGTCCCTTCTTTTTCTCCTCAAACAGGGGCGAAACTAGGATCTAGACGTAAGAAGGGGCAAACCAGTATAAAATTTCGTTAAACAAAGATTGCAAAAGGGGGTGGGGAAGAGGAGATGGTTTTTAAAGGAACTCTTTTATTTTTTTTAAACAAAAAAAGAGAGGGGAGGGGCAATTGTCCATCTTCCCTTATACATAGCTTCGACCCTGTCCTCAGAAACCTCTTTTTTGTAAACTACTTTTCCATTCCAAAACTATCATTTGCCATTCTAAAATGATTCCAAAAATTCTCTTAGGACCCATTTGATAGGCGTACAGTTGATATAAAGTTGGATCTATCCGCTTGGTCCCCATACTGGTTTTGCTCTTGATTATGACATTATGATGCTTGCTGTCTTCCCCATCAAGCCAAACTTTCAATTATAACTATCATTAAAAATAGCGCAAGCATGAATAATTTGCCACCTCTTAAGAGAGAGAAGAACACTGGGGTGAATGGACACAAATGTGTACTTATATGTTGTCTAACGTGTCCTTTACCTTTTGTCATCCTCAGTGTGATCTGCTGCTGATATAGCTTCCTGATTGGGTATTAACTGCGGTATTAACTAATATTTGAGGTAGTACAGAAAGGAATATGATGAATGCTGTCATTCCTGGTGGCTGGTGTGGAAAATAGCCTCGTCAAATATAGATTAAGATGTGTTCTTTGATGCAGACTTTTTCATTTTTTCTAGTTATCTTGAGTTTTTGATGTATAATTAGCAATTATTTTATCAGGCTGCACTTATCTCAACGATAGCTGGCCCAAATGCTGCAGCTGCTGCTGCTAAGGCAGCCGTTATGGCACTCTGTGATGAAACCTCTTGTCCAAGGGAGATTTTTGATGGCAAGGAAGATTTTCCATCTAATGGATTGTGGTCTCCCACTCTACATTCCATGCCACAAAGGTGATTTATTTGTGTAATTTATTCTATAATGTGTATAATGGTGTTGTTCTAGTTCATGCTTTGGTGCTAAATGTTTTTCTTTTTATATTTTCTTTGTTAGAGTCAATCAGGTTGAAGATTCAGAGACAACAGATAGGTCCACTCAATCAGGTAAATGCAGCTGCGACAAATGGGGGTGATATACATGGAATTAAATTAGAAGAATATACTTTGCCCTATTCTTAAGATTACCTTATATGTGCCTGCATGATACTGTGGTGTTTGCAAAATTTTGGGTCTTATTTTTCAGTTCCGATTACTCAATAATTTCCACAAGCACAAATTACGTTGGTAAGTAGAAATTTATTTCATGATTACTTCCTGTATCAACCACGTCAGTGGCCTATATGAATCCTATCAATAACTTCTCTGATGTTTGATGATCTATTTCCCAGTATTTGTACTCACATGTTCACTATTCGTGCATCTGTTATCTTTTTCAGAAACTCGAGAAACATGCCCAGGGCAGAATGACATGCCTATTACTTTGCGACTTAGAACTGCAATTGCAACATCTCTTGGGGCAGCAGCTGCCCATGCCAAATTATTGGCTGATACAGAAGACCGAGAAATTGAAAATTTAGTGACCACCATAATTGAGACACAGGTAGGTCAATCTGCTGTTTGTGTTTGTGTTTCTGTTGTGCATTCTGCAATGCACAACTTTCCATTTTTGAGGCACGCATGTCTAACATTGAGGCCTTTTTTAATTTGTGAATGCAATAATAGTTGAAGAAATTGCAGTACAAAATAAAACATTTTGACAATCTGGAGCTGATAATGGAGAAGGAAAATGCAGAATTAGAGGAACTGAAAGAGTCACTAATCGAGGAGCGGATTGATGTCTTACAGAGGGCTATTACTGCTGGCATTTTAAAATGGAGGGATCATACTTCTGTGAAATCTCCCAGTTGGACTGTATTTTGATGTAGCACAAGATTAATGTGTTGTAAAAAAGTGGTAGAATGAATTAGATTTAACTTTGATTTATTGGGATACCAGCATGCACTGTGGTTTGTTTTTCCAGGGAATCACATTAACCAACTGAAACTGAATTTGCAATTAGGCCGATGAGCATTCTTGTGTGTGAGTAATTGCTTCTAACCTGTTGGGATGCTGATCTTATTTGTAATACAGCTCTTGTTATTTTTCCTGTCAATATTGCAAGCTTCATTTGCTTGGATTATGGTTGATGAAGAGGCAATGAGTTATTATTTAGGATCACACATTTTTATAGCTTTTTTCTTTGTCATTGAAGGTTAATCGGAAGTTTGTTACTGTTTCTGACGTTAATTATTGAAAGGTGGTACATGCATATTGACCAATAGCAGTAGCTTGCATTCTTTTGCCCCATATCAAAATAAGAAGCCAGGGAAAAAAGTGAGTACAACGCAGAAGCTGTGATTGATGGATAAAATAATATATATATACATGTACATACCGAACGTTTCCTTTTCCTTTTATCTGAAGCCGTACATTGTTACTTTTTTCTCTCACCTGTACAAACCGATTTCAGTCTCTTAATGTACTGTTATAAAACCAAGAGAAATGACAAGAAGCTTAGAAAATAATTTCTACCGGATAGATAATTAACTCAAATCTTTAGTTTCACTCCTCGAGAGGATAAGTAAGCCAGTTCTCTGTATTTTAGTGGCTTACTATGAGTAGGATTTAACTGATAAAAAATTTTGGAAACTACGACATTTGAAAAAGCTTCCAGAGAGGAAACTTCTAGGCGTCTCTTGAGGAAATTTCTGTGGGACATTTAACTTTCCTCTCACAAGTAATTCCGTGTTCCCAATTTGTTGCTGAATCAAATGGACAATTTTGGGGTCAACAGGGCTACCGGACACATCTGTGACTAAGAAACTATCTTTTACTTTCTCATCCTTCGTAGAAATTTCTGCTCTGTTAATGTTTAACCCATTTTCACGAAGTATCCTTGTAATCTCTGATAGAAGTCCAAATCTATCATCCGTGCATAGCTCTAGTTGTAGTCCCTGCAAGAGATAAGAGTTATCATTTCATAAAATATGATGTAATTATAAATATCAGCAAGATAAAATCTATCATTTGAATCATATTGCCAAGTATGCTCATATATACCTCTGATGCTCGCCTCTCAATGGCGGCTTGAAGGCACTCTGCAACTCTTTGTCTCTGGGCTTCTGAGCTTATGCGGAATCCATCAACGTGTCTGATATAGTATTCCTGCAAAATCATGATAGTTAAAGACAGAACAGCTGTGTATTTAGATGCCAAAGAGCTCAGTGAAATAAAATTGGGTTAAACGAGTACCTGATATGCTTCCTTTATACCAGTTATGACTGTCCCATGGAAAACTACATACTGCATGTCTGTTAGAGCAAAAACAGTATCAAACAATAGCTTTGGCCGATCTTTGCACCTTACTGTAATTACTGTGTAATCTCTATCAGCGCAATCCGACACAACAACATAAGGTCCTGTACTGTTTTCCTTTACACTCTCAGTCTCAGGCCTTTCAAAATCCCTAGCAGCAAACATCATCTGATGCAATCTTCTCCCTGCGTGTGTTTCTTCCTGGGGAGAAATACATATCTTTGGGATCATGAAATCATCGTTACCTTTTAGAACATTACAAAGCATTTCCTTGATAAGAGAGAGCTGCTTCGGGTCTTGAACAGCATACCCAGTTGACTGTTCTGTAATGTGCATTATAGCTGCTGCTCTTGCATTGTTTGTCCAAATCTCAGCATTTACCACATTACATCCCAAATCAGTCAGCACTGCAGACACTTCAGAAAACAAACCAGGCCTGTCTTTGCCGGATAGTTCAATTGACGTATGCGCTTTAGAGGGCAGCAACCCAACAGAGCTATTGGCTGCATATGCATCTGTTTCAAGAGCCTGCAATGCGAGGATCATTTAGCTGCTAAGGGGAAAAATACCATTTGATACTAATTGTTAGTAATGAGCTGAGGTAAAGAAAAATATCAAATACCTTCTGCATGTAATTAAGAATGCCTTCATCTTTAACTTTCTTTCCATCATTTCCAGTCACATAAAACACTGAAATTGAAAACCATGGTCAAATTGAATAAAAAGGTGATAACTACTTCAAGGATGCAGATTTGATTAGCCTTACCATCCATGAACCAAACTCCATCCGAAGAAATGTATGCTTTTGTTATCACAAGGTTTAGGTCTGTGAGGACTTGAACAAGTTCAAGAAGAGTACCATGTCTATTGACAGTATCCACCTATTAAACAATAAAATTATCCCGTTAAAACCTTTTACAAGCAGTATATTCTTGATGAACTACACAAATAATAACAAACTGGGTAGCTTAGCTAGTAAAAGCTTTCTTGCTCGACCCGATTAGTGAACATCAATTAACGGTCTACCTGTATGATTGTGGCGTGCTCACGAGCATCATTGTCAATCACCACTCTACAACGAAAAAGGTATGTTTCATTTACTGAGAAATTAAGAATAGAAAAACAGCAGCAGTAAAACTAAAGCACTATATACCCTTTCTGCTAATTAGACAACAGCGCCTTGACAAATGTATATACAATTTAGTGAAGAAATTATTACCACAACTAGCTTAACTGAAACTTTGCCGACAAAACAGAGAAACTAAAACGTTTCATGTCAGTTACCAAAACAAAATAGGAATTGAAAGGCAAGATTTATACCAAAAAGAAATTCTTGTAATTATAGCAGAAAGCAAAACCTTGAAAAGCACAAAGAAACGAGAATTGACATTCGAGAGAAGAGAAATTTACCTTGGAGAGTTCATTCTCCTAATGAGCTTTGCATACTCGTCGCAATCATCCATTCCTGGACTTGACAGACCTCTAAACAACAATCCAATTCAAATTTGAAGAATTTGCAATAGCCCAGTGCACTCTAAACTTGTTAAACTTTTCCAGTGGTTGGCTTATATATATAAATATATAGGCACTACGCGGAAAGAGAAGGTGAAACTTTAATGGAAGCGGAAGTGAGATAGGCAAAGAATAAAACAGAAACCTGAAACGCGGTTAAACTAGCTAGGTAGCAAAGGTACAACGCCAGTGAGGTAGTTACGTGTTTATTCTTGAGTGGATGAAGCAACAGTTAGGACGTTACATGTATATATAGCATGATTAAGGATTGGATCGAAAAAGCGATTATGCAATTGGAAATCAGCTTTGAAATACTACTCAACTAGTTGCCAGGAGCCAATAATTAACTTCAAGCTGTCCTCCTCAAAACTTGCAGGTGAAATTTCCCCATATCCAAAGAACAAAGCATCCTTTTCGAGGCCGTACGTACCATTTTGAGGAAGAGAGCACGTGGCCCTTTGTTCTGCCGCTCCACCCGATTTTCATCTTAGCTACGTTTTCAACGACTTTCAATTTTGCTAATTAAGATTATTTTCTAATGGGGACAACGTTCCTTGTGAATAAAAAAATTATAAAAATTTTTTAATACCTCCTCTGTTTCATTTGATTTGGATGAAACATGCGTATTAAAAATTTAATTAATAAAAATTATGTTATTCGTTTATTATTTTTAATTTATTAAAATATTAATAAGAAAATTTTATTTAATAAGAAATTATAAAAGTTATTATAGAAAAAATAATTATTTATATATACAAATTTATAAATTTTATAAATAGTTTGGGACATAAAAAAAATAATAAGCTGACAAAATGGATCAAAGGGAATGGAGTATATTTTGAAGAAATTCATTTTAACTGTCAATACTGATAAAAGTTTAATTTGAAACCTTAAATTTTATATGAATAATTAATATTATGAGAAATGTATTAAATTTGTCTTCATATTTTACTTTTATTACACTATCATTTCTTTAAGTCAATAAAAAAATATAAAATTTTGAGGAAAGGTATTAAAATTTTATATCATATCAAATACAGTACGGTTCCTATGATTTGAAAAATATAATTAATTTATTCTTATATTTTTAAAAGTATACCAAAATGTGAAAAAAGACAAAAGGGTAATTTTTGTTGTTTTATATAGCGTTTAACAGAAAGATATAAAAGTTGGATCAAATGAGTTATAGTACGATGAAAGTAAATTATAAAAACACTTTAATTTATTTTCTAAAATACAAAAGCCGATAAGTCATATTTTCTAAATTACAGGGATTGTATTGTAATTTCTTAATATAATTAAGTTATAAGCAAAGCATATGGTTATGGATACTTGGATTTAGACAGGATACTTAAGGTACGAAAGTGACCAACTTAGAAGGGCAAGACGATGATGTTGGAACTGAATGGAAGAGTAAATGCAATGTTAGTGGTTAGCATTCGTTAATTAGAAAAGAAAAAAAATGTAACATTTAGCAAATTTAGCGATATACAGACGATAAACGTGGCAATATCAAAGCAGGAACAATCCATCAATTCTCCAGCTTCGTCTTCTTTCTCCATGCATTTAGCATATTCATCATCCATCCATATATAGTTATGATACATTAGCATTGAACAGCACCAACATTTTCTTTTAGTTGGTAAAGTAATTAATAGATAGTCAGCTGTTTCATCAGATAGAGTACTTAAAATTGAAAAAAGGTACTCTAAATTAATAGATATGCAGTCCCATAGGTGAGTTGGGTTGGCCGCTGAGGGCCAGTGAGGAAGGTGGGCTGTCTTGGCCCTCCACTAATGGAATGGGCACTACTGGCAAGAGAAGCTGTCTGTTTAGTTAGTTAGAACTATAATTTCATTATCCGATCACCAACCGTTTCCCATTCTCAATTTAGCAGCAGGCGAAGTAACAAAAACTTGCAACCTAATGAGATGAATTAACATCTTCCACTTGAACAAGTAGGCTATAGAATCCAATTAATTTATTAGTTTTAACTATATCATTCAATGTTTAGGTATTTGTAACGTTGATTTTGAGATATTTTTTCGGTTAACAGATTTATTAAAGCAGACACTCGGAAGTCAGAAATCATAAAACGAACAGAACATGCATAGAGCAGTCTTATTAAGCTAACAGAGTTGTAATTAACAATTTGAGAGGCAGATACCTAACTTTTTTCAGGTAATTTTTTGTCTCCCATTGTCCGAGTGCTAGCTGTTTTAGCAAAAACAAGAAACTGAACACTCTGGTACAACTTATTGTAAATACATTTATCTGAGTTTAATTATCATCACCCTAGGCAGTTGCAGAAATTTCCTCCATTCCCAATCACACAACTTGCACTGAGGAACTTTTCTTTCAAGACTTTTTCGCATTCAGCAATGCACCGATCAACCGTGCATGGGTCGAGCTTAATGCTAAATGCACCCTCAACGACATTCCCACCAAAAGCCAACAGCCCTACCGCCAGTATCACAGCTACCACCACCGCACCCAACATTCTTCCCCCTTTGCCTTCCATTTCAAAACTTACCTCTTCTTCTTCTTTGAGTTTTTTTCTCTCTGCTTTTCTTCCTAGGTTAATATGAAATTCTCTCTTTTGCAAACAATCAATACATCTATAATGTCCATTTATACACAGAAGAGAGTACTGGTTTAGGAATATAAAATAGGAAACTAAAACCTGGCATTGTTAAATAGGAAAGATATCCTAACAAAAATTGTAGTCTAATATAAAAAGATGATTATAAAACATAACTTTCCATATTTGCTTTTAGGAATCTAACTTCCTAGTTAGTACTCCATCAGTTCCGCATTAATAGCAACATTTCATTTTTTTTCACAATAATTAAAAATGATTGAAACACGTCATCGTGCTATTAATAAATATTTTGTAGGGATTTAGAGGTGATTAATGGGATACTATCATACTATCTAAAATTCTAAATAATTAAAATATTAATATTATCAATATTCCTTAAAAAAAACATTATCAATAACTATATCAACAAACCTGAGTTCGCTATTTTATATTTTAAAAGAATTATAAAAAGAAATATGCGATTGATTGGATAAATCCTACAAGTACAAATTAGCGTGAAGTGCTCACTCATGCATCCACCACAGCACTACGATCGCCATTCGCATTAAAGATTAGTGAATCCTAGCCAATTAGAGTTCAACACAGAGCAACAGATTATGTGCTAGTCTTTTCCACGTGTAGATGTTCTATTTTGAGCTCTTTATTCTCCAATGGTTAGCTCTGGCTGTGCAAAATTCTAGAAGAGAGATCCATGGGCAAACTGACATGTATGAACCGCTTTGTTCTTTGCTTAAAACTAATTAATTTAGCTGCTATTACAGGTACTTTATTTATATGCTAATCATGGGTTCGGCTCATAACTATGTGTAGATCCCAGAGAGCGAGCGTTGCGGAGGTTGCTGTAATCTTTTTGGCGACAAATGACATTGTGCGTGCGGAAGGGGTCTTCTTGACAATTGTCAAGTCACCAATTTAATCTGTTTCCTTGTTTGGTAAATTGTCCATTTCTTTGCAGCGCATATCATCTATATGTCCATACTCTAACTTTTGATTATTAATTGATGCAAGTATAAGGTGATGGATAATCAAGAGGATAGATAATGATAAATAAGATTGGATTTTACTAGTCCCATTTACAGAGATGTCAATACTAATATTTTAAAAGAACAGTATAGTCATTGTCTCAATATAAACAAGAGAGACAGTTTTAAATAATTGAGTGAATATCACGAATCATTGAGTGAAAATCTTAATCGAGTAATACATATTTTAAACATATACTTCAAATTTAATTTGAAAAAATTACTCAGTAAATTACTTTAAATTTAATTTGTACTAAGTTTTATGAATTGCGCTTAAATATATTCATCGAGCTCATTTAATAAATAGGTGAGCTCAAGGTTTTTTTTTTTCTTCCTAATTTTAGATTACAAGGGAGATGAACTCTAATAAGCTGAAAATCTGGTCAATAAAATATTGAGTCGAGTTTGACCGCGGGCTCGTTTAGAAGCCTGGGTTGGGATTAACTTGTCCCAAATTCTGCCTAAACAGTTTGGTTAATCCCAATACAAAGAAAGGGCCGACAGTCTAGTCCGGCCCAATATCCATAAATATTTAACACGTTGATATCCTCTGAAATGTTGGTCGAGCCCATTTAATTCAACACTACGAAAGCTGCTCTTTTTTTCTAAGGGATAGCTCTCTTGTATATGTAACATAAAATGCTGCCACTTTCCCTCTCTAACTTGAAATTAATAAGAACAAAGTGGAGGGAAAAGAATTACTAATCCGAAAGTTGCAGTTCCTTTCTTACACCTCCAAAGAAGAAAAATGCCGAGGAGACGCCTTATACTTCGCTCTTACTCCGATGACGACGAAGATCAGGAAATTCAACCACCACCGCCACAATCACTACCTCAACAACAAGAAAAAGAGCATGAGAATGAGGTTCGTTTCTGGCAAGAGCCTGCTGTCAATCACTCGCCACAAAACCCTAACCCTAACGCTCCCGAACCAGTTCCTATATCAGACGACGAATTCATTGATGTGTCCGAAAACCTTAGTCCGCCATCTCCTCCACCTGATACGGTTTCTAATAATTCTCAGCAGCAACCGCCTCTTGTGCATCAGGTGAGCTCCGGTTGTCCAATTGGTGATTTTCTATTGAGCATGGGATTGAATTTGAAGAGAGAGTGGTTAGATTCTTGCCTGCATGGACTTGAGAGCTCTGTCCGGGGCCTTGATGTCGCGGGCAAGGCCGGGCTTTGTTTCCAGCACTTTCTGTTTTCGGATATGAATCACTGTGGCAGCGCTGTGCTTCCCCCAAATGTGGATTCTATGCATCTTGTTGACCTCCCTGGGCCATTCGTGTTGCAGGTCTAATTCAATTTTATTGCCACTGTTTTTAAGTTTAATATTATATGATAGTTTCTTTGTGTTCGAGAAGTCATTTCTGTTTTTTTCTTGTCAAATTTTATGTGTTTTACTGTGAAAGTTACTCCTTCGTGTGTTGCGTTTACCTATGTTTTTGTGTGGAAATTTCTGATCACAGTGAATCACATGTCCCCAGGTTGATGAGATTGTAAACATTAGTTGTCCTCTCAAAGGCAGGTACCAAGAAGCTCCTGCAGGGATCAAGAGGTGCCTCAAATTGTCCATGACTGATGGAGTTCAACGTGTTTTTGGCATGGAGTATAGGCCTATCAAGGAACTCCAAGTCTTAGCCCCTGCAGGATTGAAGGTTCCCTTCTCTACTGATTTTCAATGTTATACAATTGGAATATCCTTTTGCTAACATATAGATACGAGGTCACATATAGAAAAGACAGCAGTGATGTTTTCTTTAGCGACCTTTCTTCTGCATAATTCTGTTCAAATAGCCAGTTTCTTGTTCCTTATTTTGGTTTGCTACAACAGATGGCAATGATCATTGAGTAATACCCTTTCTAATTGAGGGGACGACTTATAAATTGGAAATTTATTGATTGATTTTCTTAACCTTGTCAAATTTGGCATGACTATTATTGTTGATGTGAATATAAGGTGCTCAAATGGCTCGATGAGAAGAAAATAAATTATGATAAAAATAATGTGCCAAATATGATGCCTTTCATGCACAAGTATTGTTTCAACAAACAGAGTTGGAAATGTTTTCGAATTTTTTCTTGTAGGTTGTAATTTGTAACATTCATATACGGCATGGGCTTCTAATGCTGGTCCCTGAAGCTTTAGAAGTTCTAGGAGGGATGGTTGATGAATTGGAAGCAGCACGACGACGTCTTGTTGATGAAGTAAATAAGCCGCCAAGGGGAAAAAGGTATATTTGAAGTGTCTCAGATGTAGGTTATCTTGCATATTTAGAGCTTCTTACAATTCCTTGTGTTGCTTTGCATTATTCTATTTCTGTATGCTTTTCATATGTTTTCTCTCATAAAATTGCTGATTCTAGCCTCCAAAAGTGCATTTTGTGGGAAATGCAGGATTATCTCCTTGCATGTGTCACCTTCTTTAAATGGTTAACTTTGAGGAAACAATTCTGTTGCAAATTAAACTCTATACTAGTCCTGCTTGACTTTGTGGCATCTTGTGGATATGAAACTTGCTTATGATTGAAAAAAATTACCAAACAGGATAATTGGTAAACCTCAATCCATGATTGAGTTACTCAGTATTATCTGTTTGAACAATAAACTTCTGATCTGCTTTGGCTGTTTTTGGTTGTATTATTTTGACTGCCTTTTCACTGACTTGAGCCCTGATCCTTAAGGGTAATATTTGTCACCTGTTTGACTCCTTCAAACATTGATATTATGTTTACTTCTTTTCCACAGATCAAAGACAGGAGTGGTTCCTCCTTTAGCAACTAGAGCAACACTGGCTGCATGGTCTACTAATGATGTTAATGCTCCTGGAAATACAAATAGTTCTGCCAATGTCCTAGGTCATACCAATAACTCAGCTACTGTTCTTACAAATAGCATTCCCCCTGGAAATGCCAATCGTTCAATTAATGTTCACGGACACACCAATAGTTCTGTCAATGCTCATGGACAGACCAATAGTTCTAATGTTCTTGGATCCACTAATAGTTCCGTATTACAAGGTGCAACCCCCTTTCTGGCAGATGATCGAGGTTGGCTTTCTCTCTTCCCCTTCTTATTGAAATCTAAGTTACATAGCTTAGTTCTGTTGCATGCTCAAAGTTGCATTTTAACGTGTATTTTCATAAAATCTTGAGGAAGGATGTTAAGAGGTTAATGGTATCATATGTTAGTTTGCGATCTTAGGTTTTGTTTTGCTAATTTTTGAAAATGGGGAATGGGAACTAAATAAACACTTTTAAGTACCCATAGACTCTTTTTCTTTTTCAGTTCTTGCGTCTTCCTTACATCACAAGTTCAAAGTTCCTGTCTCTGAATATTTCAATGCTAAATACCACTTTTTGATGGTTGACTTTGAGCTGAATGACCTTAGACTGGCATTTATTTTATTATGGTATTAGTTTAAATATAAATAGCTATATACATATATTCTTGTAGCTAATATGTTGCCCCCAACTTGCTTTAGATTTTCATCTGTATCTTTCAGAATATTTTTTTTTCTTATACTTGGTTACTTTAAGCGCCATGCTCACCGTGGCAAATTTCCATGCTTGTTGATATAATAGCCAAAGGTTGTAGTTTTAGTGCATTGCATGCCATTTTGACCCCGTGTTGTAACGTAGAATATGTATAAATAGGTTTTATTGGTATTATTATAACTATGTGCTTTTTCAACTTGAAAAGGAGGCAAACTTTAAAGTTTTCTTTTTGCTTCTATGCGTGTTTTTTAGGTGCCAATGTGGCTGCACCTGGCCATGGAACCAATCAAAGCACTACAGAAGAATTTGCTGCTCCAATGAGCTCGGGCAACAACATGCCTAATACGTTATCTGATGTTGTTTCTGATGTTGAAGGGATGCACATTGATACTTCCTTTGACAGGGAAAATGCTGTTTCAAACCAGTATTCTAACATCATATCGGATCATGAGGATGTCCAAATGGTCGACGAGATTGAACACCCTCTCATATTATCTGGAGATCGAGGAATCCCTTTTACATACTTGGCCAGTTTGTCAGCTAAATGGGCTGCAATGAAGGAAAAAGCATCTTCTGTTCAAGGAATAATTAAGGTGGACATATTTTTCTTGCTTTGGCTTGCACACAACAAAAATACATGGATGAGAAAAAACACTGTTATTGTCACCATACATCTTCTTTCCAGTAAACAAAATACAGTTATGCAACTGGTTTGTGATTGAGGCCTAACGCAGTCCAATTATGTCACTATCTGTATTTCCTTTTGTTCTGATATTTGGATTAATGGAACAATTGATTTAGCTCATAGTAACATGAAAACGCACTTCTTCGCAAAGAAATTAAGAGCGACTTAACATATTTTCTTTGTTCTGACTCTTATTTTCAAATATTGACTAATTCATATGGCTGTAATTGTGATCTTGTGAATTTAGTCACGTGAAGCATAATGGCACTCCTCTAGTTATTAATTTCTATAATTGTAACCTAAACTTTGCAGTGTTTTTTGACTGGAGTAAAGGGATTCCAGTATAAGCAGAGAACAACGTATGAGCTTCGGGTTTATGTTGATGACGGCAGCCTCATTTCTGAGATCCTAATTGATCACAATGTGCGGTTATTTTGAATTTTCGCACATTGATCTTGTTAGGGTGCTAAAATTTAACATATTGATTCAATATTTTTACTCTTCAGGTTGTACAGAAGGGAATAGGCCAATCTCCTGAGGAAATCACTGGAGCTCTTTCTTCTTCAGATGCCAAGAGAGTTGGTGGTATGAAAGAGACACTAAGACAGTTCCAAATATTCTTAGTGAATTTTGAGGTACCGGATAACTTTTTATCAGCCATGAGTTGTAACTGGGGATTAGCTTGGTATCTTTGTTACCCATAAATCATCATTTGGAAAAAATGTTTTGGTCCAGGGCACAATGCGTGTAGAAATAAATCGAAACTCGTCTACTCCAATTGCCCTAGAGATGAACCAAGGGTGTTTAGCTTCAAATGCTTGGTTGCTTATGAGAAGACTGAAGTCTTCTGCCCCTGCTCAGACACTGCAGCGACCCTTCTCAGATCCCATTGAGTTATCACCATGATTGCCTTCTTGCATTAATGCTTGGTCTCGGAAAATGGACTGCTAAAATTGATGAAATATGTGCAGTATTTCATGCTAGAGGAACTTCCTTGAGCTTGGTTATGCAGATTCGTGGATCTCAATCTTGCTCAGAAGGCATAATGGGAAGGCATTAAAACTTGGAAGTGATGAAAGTTTGACAGTCGTACCTGGTATTCAGCTTCTTGGTCAGTTGTACAGGGAATGATCAGACATGTTGATGGAACTTGTGGGTACTGCTTCTGAATCACACAACCATGCTTGTTGATCCGGGCGAGTCAAATGATATTATCCGAGTAAGGATGGCTAAGTGCCTAGATCATTTGCTAGTGGGAGGACGCAAGCTACTGTTTACCCTTAGAAAACAGTAAAGCGATAACAGTGTTCCTTGCAAATATGAATCCAACCAAATTAGAGTTGAGATCACCCAAGGTCCCGTTGTGTCCATCAGACATACATTAACACCCTCATTCAATACTCAGTTTTATTATTCTCCATCGAAAACGTTTTTTCATAAAAGTTTTCACACATACGACATTCTTCTGTATTATTCTTGTACCAGCCGCAAATGCATCACAGTTAAGATGATTTGTTCTTTTGATATTAACATGGGCCACTTGCCAAGACATCCCGATCTATGTCACTTGATAGGAAAATGTAAACTTCACTATTTACATCGCCATTCTCAGACTTTTTCCTCTGCATGATGCAAGAAGCTTCCATTATGCAATGCAAGGTGCAAGATCTGGAAATTCTGCAGTTCCTATGCTTGATATTAGAAATTCCTTCACCTTTGTCACGAAATCAACAATATTCTTGCTAATTGTATCTCTTTCTGACCGGCCAGGTCCAGGCATTAAAAAGAAGCGGTTGCTCCACTCTATTACGTCAGGGCAGAACACCTTCCAAAAGAATATTGCACGGTACCACTCAGGTTCCGTCAAGTATTTCTCTCCACGGCATGCACTCTTAACAATTGCTTTGGCACACTCTGGAGTGGACTCTACTGGCATCACACTGATTTGAAGTTACCATAAAAATTCTGTGAGTTACAGGTGGAAGAATATAATATAACTCGAAGACTACTAACATGATTATAACATGATAATGTTAGTATAAGCCTACATCTCTCATTTCTTGATCCACTCCTAACTGGCCTTGCTGGTTTAGGAATTTTCCTCCAGTCATTTCTGATTCGATCAATCCTGGAGTAACTATTGTTATTCCTATTTCTGGGGCCAATTCTATCCTGAGTGTCTCGTACATGCTCACAAGTGCTGCTTTACTTGCCTAAAAACCATCATAAACCTGGAATTTGTCACAGGAATATGTATATATTGCCATGAGAGAGACTGATGGGATATCTTACAGTATAGAAACTCATTCTTGGAGTAGGCAGCCATGAGGCACATGAGGCGATTACTATGATCTTCCCTTTGCTCCTCTTTAAGTGCGGAATTGCAAAATAGGAGCTATATACTGAACCCCAGAAGTTTATGTCCTAAGGAAACAATAGGATTTAGGATGTTAGTAGAGAGTCGATTCTGTATTCCAATCCTATATATTCTCATGTTATCATCATCAAACGTACCATTGTTGGAGCAAAATTAGTGATGTCAGGGACATCTTCAAACATGCTCACGGGAGTAACCCCCGCGTTAGCTACTAGGTGATCCACTGTTAATAAACAAAGACCGTCCGAGATTTAACATTAATTTCCCATAAAAAAAATGTTTTCTTGTTCTTTAGAAATTCAAATTGTTTTAAGACTCGTCTGGTTTTCTATTGCATGAAAGTTTATATATATATATATATATAGAGAGAGAGAGAGAGAGAGAGAGAGAGAGAGAGAGAGAAGTTTCTCATTCCAATTTACAACGGCCGAAGTGCTTGACCGTCGCATCCACAAACTCTTGACAATCTTTAGTCGTAGTAACATCTCCAGGAAGGATAATAGCATCAGGTGAGCCTATCTCCTCAGCGATGGCAGCAACACCCTGGAGACGGTGCTTTCTTCTTGCAACGAGGGCTAAACAAGCCCCTCTTCTTGCATACTCATGCCAAATGCTTCAAGGTTTCAAGCGCCAAGCACATTAAACAAAAAAGAAAAAAAAAAAGGAAAGACATCAAGATAGGGATATTAATGTTTGACGGTTAAAGTTGATCATAACAAACCTCGCCGATGCCAGAAGATGCTCCGGTGATGAGGACTACTTTTCCTGATATGCCTTCATTGAATATTTTGTTATAAGTTGAGAGCAGATACTTGAAAAAATGATAAGTTGGTAAGAAATGGTAGAGTGCTATTGCCGCTAGAGGGGCAAACACAATATTCATCAACTTGTTTATCAAATCCATGGTCTCTGCGGTAGTTGCTGAAGAAGAGAGAGGGTGATGGAGCTCAAGTACTTGATGTGAACAAATAGAGTTAAGAAGTATTGCTGTTCTGACACGTACCAGTTTTGCATGGAGGAGATGGAGCACGTGTGTACATATAGTTTTTGTTTGGTTCGATGGATTGCTAATGTTATTGATCCAGTCGTCCGGTGTATACGATGGAGCAACAAAACAGAAGTTACGTGTGGACTTTTTTGGCATTAACAAAATACTGAGGTGCAACTTATAATCCATTTTGTTGTTTAGTCAGCGATTTAGGGTTGCGTTAACCTTAAAAATTATGGAATTGATTTTTTCGAGGGAGTAATATTTTTATTTATTTATTTTAGAAGTAAAGATAAATAGAAAGAGGGGTATATGAGCCGGAACTTATGAAGAATAAATTATACTAAATGATCTGTGATGGTTTTCTTATACAAGACGCACCCAAGTGAAACCCATATTTTGTCGGAGAATTTCCTTGAGACAAAAAAATTAAAAGTGTCTGTCTTGAGGCTAATTGATTTGTTTATTCCTGAAGTGTGAAAATATAAGAGAATCTGGTTGATTAATTTTTTTGTTTTACATGGAGAGTTCTATTTAGGTGGAGAAATCAAGACTCAACCTCTAGTAATGTATATTACAAGATAAATAACATTACTTTTAAATTTGAACCTATGCTTTCTTGTGGGCTGCCCTCCGTTTATCGATCATATACCAACGAAATAACCTCTCCATCAATTCGGGACAAAACGTCTTTAACAAAAACATCACTTTCATCCCTGACGGCACTGTCAAGTACATATCTCCTCGTCTTGCACTGTCCACAATTGCCTTTGCACATACTTGAGTCGATTCAACTGCGGCGGATTCTGCTCCAAACTGTCGTCGTCGTTAAAAATAATTAATAAACAAATTCTTTTGGTAAACATACATTTACCTAATTATATGCATATACCTCCGATAGGAAATCAGGTGTAGTAATTTCTGAGTCAATCAAGCCAGGAATTACAATTGTTATTCCAATATGCGAACCACATTCAATCCTCATTGTCTCATAAAAGCTTATCAAGGCTGCCTTGCTTGCCTGAATCCATTTCAATCAACACCTCTAATTAATTATATAGCCAAGAAATTAAGAAGCTGCTATGTATGTGTATGTACACATACACCAAGGTCACATATGCGATTTCTTACATTGTAGAAGCTCAATTTGGGCGTCGATAACCAAGGAGCTATTGATGCTATCACCACAATTTTCCCTCTGTTTTTCCTTAGATATGGAACGGCTAATTGACTGCAACGTACTGATCCCCAGAAATTCACGTCCTGTCAACATAAAGAAAAGAGAAATGATAAAAAAAATTTAGTAAATTCCTGGGATGATTAACTTTAAATTCAATCAATATAAACGACCTCAAAAATCCAACAAATAAACAAGTCAAGGATATTACCACAACGGGAACAAAAGAGGAGAAATCATAACAATCTTCAAGCATGGATCTTGGAGCAATTCCAGCATTATTAACCAGATGGTCCACTGTTGCATAAGATTTTTACAACTATCACAAAATTAAAATCATATGTATTAATAAACAAAATTCTTTGAACCTGAACTTACATCGGCCAAAATGGTTAAAGGCCTCATCAATAAATCTCTTGCAGTCTTCAATCCTGGAAACATCCGTGCGTATCGCAATCACATCTGGCGATCCCAGTTTCCGGGCTTTATCGGCAACAGCTTGAAGACGGTCCTCTCTTCTTGCAGCAAGAGCCAAACGAGCTCCTCTCCTTGCATACTCATAAGCAATATGCTTTATGCCCACAAAACGCAATACCCAAAAACATAATTCAAAATAAGTTCTATTAAGCTTTATGAAATTCATAGAAACTAACATAGGTTGCAAACCTCGCCAATTCCTGAAGATGCTCCGGTGATTAGTATTACTTTGCCGGCGACATTTTCGCTGAATATAGTTCGTTTAATATGTCTCAGCGCCTTGAAAACAAAATACGGTGGTAAAATTAGAGGGAGTGCTATAAGAACTATAAGGTTAGTAACGGCATCCATCAACTTAACAATCAAACCCATGGTTTCCTGCAATTCTAAGTTAAAAGAAAACTCTGAGGAACTTTAATTTATAAATGATGTACAGCTTTGCATTCCTTATTTTTAAAGAGGAGAAAGAATACAATCGAGATATGCTCCAGACTCATTCCAGGTGTGAAATCACAGCCACAGAAAAAAACAAACAAGAGAGACGAATCTTCAAAGACGTATGCAATCGGAAAAATCAATTTAAGTGGTGATGTTAACGAGCCAATTTTTTATCGGAAAACGAAAATAAATAAAGAACTAAATGTAGAGTTAATTAAGAGGACTTTCCATTCCTGGGGAGAAAATCCGGAAAAGACGGATCAAATTCTTTTAAATGCAAATTAGCTTTCAGGAATATCCGTCGTGGCTTAGTCGATATTCCGAAAAGGCTGAATCTGTCTACTGAATCCATCTATCGATCTATGTATCTATATCTATAAAAATACCAAAAGTATTTAAAAAAAAAATTCCAATTTTTGGCAAAATAATTAAATAAATGGTCTTTAGTTTTTACTAATCAAAAGCATTTAAAAATTGTTGATCATTTTAGGAAATGAAAATACTTAAATTATAAAAATATTTGATTATATCAAATATTTAGCTATTAAAATGTTAACTAATTTATAAAAACTATTTTATTACATAAGAAACTATTAAAGGTTATTTCGTGTTTTTCTTTGTTTTTTTATTTTGTACCTTGCGTTACTTCACTTAACAAATTTTTTTTGTTTCTATCTATGTTGATGAATTTAATTTAATTTTTTTAATTTTCATGAATGTCCTAGTTTGCTTGTTTATATATTAAAAATAATTCAATTTATTCAATAAACTAGAATTTATTGTAAGTTTATATAATTATATGTATAATTACAAATAGAATAATTAAAAAAAATAGATAACAAGTGACAAGGGCGAGTACAGATAAAAAATACGAATATAAATACATTCAATACGCATTTAAAAAAATTAATAATGCATAAAATGTTTCAACGAATAATATTAACAATCAATAAAATATTAATTTAATTAATATATTAACTTTCCGTATACATTTTTTTAATAAAAAATAGTTCTTTGCTCAAGTTGATCCAGGATCATTAAGGAGTAAATCTCTAGTTTATCCTTATAGAACCACATAAAATGTCATTTATATCCTCACTCAAAATTAATAAATTTTAAAGAGATTTGAAATTTAAATTTAAAATTTGCATCACTTTTCGCCCTAAAAATTTGAAATTTATTTCCCTTTTTATTAAATAGCCTAAAAACAGTAGTAAGTGAGTTATATTTCTGTCACGACCCGTTTTCATGGGCCGGATCGGCACTAGGGCCTGAGAAAGTTTAAGGCCACCAAAGTCCGTAGTAAGCCTAATCTCTGATTTAACACCTTAATTATGTTAAAATATTCTACAAGTTGGTCCATTATATTTTTTAATGACTCAAACTATCACAAGGCCTTATTTCATTCAACTCAATCGTTCCTATAAAATCTTACATACACTTAACTATTATTATTACAATCATAAAATCTTATCATAACTGCGGATTTTTTTACCACTGTACAATTATAACAAATTCTAAATAATTCTATCTTATACATTTAAACATTCCTTTAAGTAACCTCAAAAGGAAAGAAAACTAACGCTCCAAATTTTTACAACTGATTCACAATTTCTTGAAACGACATAAAGGATAAGGGGAGAAAGGGGTGAGTATAAAACTCAGTGAATAATAACATATAATACCAAACCCACACATTCACATAAATGATACTTAAGGCATTCTAAATGGACATTCTCCATTCACACAATGACAATCATATCACCCACAAACAACTGCAACCATATGCACATCAAGTGGTTGTTAGTCAGTGAAAT
>CANUEX010004507.1:0-115398 GCA_948099535.1 Jatropha multifida
ATGTATAATATAGAGCAAGCAAACAGTTTATTGATGGATAAGGCCATAGGAGTTCATGCTTTGGTAAGATGCGCATCAATATCTCTGGAGACCTCAATCAGAAATTGAAGAAAAGAGTGTGGGTCTGGGACATTTTTATTCAGCTTCTCATACTCCAGTGTCCAGTGCACTACACTGCCGGTACCCTTTGGTGTAGCTTTAACAGTGATTTTGAAACTCTTATGCTCCTTCAGTAAATCTCCATCAATCACTTTAAAGGTGGTAGACAAGTTGACACTGTCTATCTTTTCAACAATCTCTTTCGCAACTTTTGGGACTCCATCTGTTCGAATTTTCAGAAAATTTTCAAAAAGAAAATAAAAAATTTCAAGCTTGTCTGCAGTTAATAATTAAAAACCTAGTTTAAGAATTCAAATCTCCGCAATGTATTTAAGATAGAAAAAGGGTGCAACTTTACCATGAGCATAATTCCAGAAGATAACACTGCCTTCTTTTCCAAATTCACCATCGTGTAAGTCACAACCTTGTATGTTGCGAGGAGTAGCATGTTTTACGTGATGAGGTCTGGACCCAAGCATATCATGAAACTTGTCCGCAGAAGCTTTGATTTCCACATCTGCTTCGAGCTTACCGGTAACAGCCATTTTTTCAAAATAAGCAACTTATAAAAGAAAGATGGAAGACGAAGATGAAGGAAATGCTATGGTCTTTACGTGCCTTTATAAGCAAGAGTTGATGGCAAGATGTCGTAGGTAAACTCAGCAGTTCAACGTGTGTAAAGTCACGTATTGATTTGAGGTTGAGGGCAAGATCAATATATGTAAAGTCACATATTGAAAGGTCAGCAAAACTCATCAGTTCAATTTATTGTTAGTTAGTATGTGATTTTCATGATATTAAAATACTGTTGGTTCAATTTATTGTTAAATTTAGTAAATCACATGAACTATATATTTGGAATGCCTGTGTTTTATAGAGTTCTTCTGATAATTATATAATTCTTGTTTTTTTGAAAGGAATACATCAGCTCTAGTTCATATTGGCATACCCTCCAATGGAAATCAGCCTTATAAATATACACCGTTGCAATGATACGAGCAACCTGATTTAAAGATTTCTTAACAAAAGTAAAAGAAATTTGTCTTCACTCAGCTAATTGAGTTTTACGATCTAAAACCACTAAATTTTATAATAATAATTTTTAATGATTATTTATTTATTTAAAATAATTATTATTAAGTAAAATAGTCACATGAAATTTTTAAATTGAAATAGAAATTAGTCATAATACTTTTATAAGTTTAATATAATTTAAATATAATATAAATCAACAGTTAATACATTTCAAAATTTTGCTAATATTTATTAGCTAATGATTAAAATTTTAGGTCCAGTGTATAAATCAATCAAATCAAATCAAAGGACTTGGCTATTATCTTTTTCAAAATGCTGTTAAATTAGTTTTAAAAGTCCTTAGAAAAAATGATAGTTCATAAGTCAAAATACTAACGGCTTAGCAGAAAATAATAACCGAAATTTAATACCACATTTGTGAAGGGTGTCAAATCAGTCCCCAATGGATCTAACTGCTAATTCAGAAATTAGTTGTCCATCAATATTATTAATATTTTCTAGAAAAAAAAATCTTTTATTTATTTATTTATATTTTTTTATTTTATCAAGATAAGTCGTACCACAATTTTGGGAAAAATTTAATTCATGGATTCACTTGTATATCAAATTAATTATAATGTTTGATCAACTGACGGTGGAAAAAAAACAGCAATATTTCTAGACCATTAACAAAATTTCAAATTTTGCGGGTAATTTTAGATGTACTCTATGTTTATATACAAAAATGGATTACTTAAATATCTATTTTTTCTTTAAAAAAAAGTCGATATTTAAGGTTTCTTTAGTAAAATTAGCCGTCTTAATAATTGTTAACTATTTTAATAGAGTTTAACTATTAGTTATTTGAGTAATTTTCATAAAATATTAAAAATTAAACATTATATAATTTAATTTTCTATGAAACGCTACTTATAACTAGCTAGTTCAAATGCTATATTACTGAATACTATAAAAATATTCTCATAGCATTTTGACAGAATTTTTAAAAAAGTTATTGTCGAATACAGTCTTGTTTAACTAATTCTTATACAAATACGGAGAAAACTAAAACAAACAAATAACTGGGATAAATGAATAATATAATTTTTTATTAATATCAGACTTTGCATGTTAATCTTATAACATAGAAAGAAAATATTCCTTTTAATTTTAATTTCATTATTTCATATATTATTAATTATTATGTCTTGGTATTTATAATGTATATTTAATTAATTGCAATAAATATTAAGTGGATGGCAATACCACACGTTATGTCTTGGAAAAACAGGTAGTAGAGAAGCCTTAAAGCAAAATTATGTTAATTTAGTTTAGGCCCAATCCATGTGCAAACTGCTCATTTCTAAATAAAATTGTGAATTTTTATTGGGCCTACTCAAGTTAGGCCCAACCACAAACAAAAATTGCCATGAAACTCATTTTATAAACACCGACACTTTAATTTTTTAAAATATGTACATTCGTGTCAAACGCTTAATTCCTATGCATCTAATGTTTAAAATTCAAAATTTTAAATAAAAGAACAAAACATTATAATGGAAGCAAAATATAAGAATAAAGTAGTCTTTTTAAAAGGAAAAAATTAATTATTTTTAATAAAATATTTCGACAAGACTATGACTTTGGACGAAGCCCGCACATTTACACATTAACTTATTATATATCATGCATTTTTTTAGATAAATAATATTATCCATTGAAAAAAAAATAAAAATTATATAGACTTAAAATAAAAGATTAAAAGCGTAAAACTTTTAAATTTTGTAAACAATAAAATAATACCTAACTTGCAAGTCAATTCATAGATAAGTATAAAAGAAAAAACAAATTATTAATGATTAAAAAAGAATTTTTAAAAGTAAATGAAACGAATGATTTAAGTATATCTATAGATAAGTATAAAAGAAAAAATAATTTTTAAAAGTAAATAAAATGAATGATTCAAAGAACAAACCCCACCATCTTTATTTCATTTAAACGAACAATTGCAGAAATCTCAATCCTAAAAATTCCACCATTGATGAAACCAATTTGATCTAATCGTGGACGAATTTTCACTATCATTTAACGTATCACCTGATAATGGACTTATCCTCTTCGAATCAAACTCTGGAAACAACCACTCAACTAATTCAAATGCGACTTTAACAATGGCATCAGATTTCTCCAACATGTTTTGTCGAATTCGCCTCTACCATCTCGATGCCTTATCAAGCAAATTCACATTATTTTCATATAACATCACCAAGCATTACGAGCCAAAATGCAAGGGTTTCAACAGTTGAAAACCGCAAATTGTTAGAGATTTCAGTATTGGAATCCATAATTAGTTTAGAAAACGAGTAAAAGATGATATCGGGCTAAGGAGAGAGAAAAGAGATGAAGAGGAATCCAAGAGGCAACCAAAGCATGGAACATAACGTGGGAATTAATTTTGATTTGTTAAAGAATATTTTTGATGGCAATGAAAAGAAAAAGAAGATGGCAACAAAGAGGAAGGAAGATGTAATTGTAGACTTTCAAAGAATGGAATTTCGTAGAGAAGTAGAGAGTTTGATTAAGCAAACACTTGGACTTGCTTAGATTTAATCTTATGCAATATGCATTACCATTTTTTCTTTTAAAGAAAAGAAAATATAAACAAACATAAATTAAGCATGCTGGAGAAATCCAATTCAATCGAAGAGGGGAATAGTTAAGGATTAGTTTTTGCAATTTGTATTCTCTTTCTCTGTTGAAAATTTTATACACATGATTTCGCTAATTAGCCCTAATTGATTCTCTTTTCTCTGATCTCTCTATCAACAAAATTTCACAATCCTCTATCTTTCCCCAATCAACTACCTAATTATCTAAAAAAAAGAAAAAAAAAAGAATATAGATAAGAGAGGCACATCCGATCAAACTCGAGTCGTTTTGATTACAATTTCCCTTCTGCTCTGCTCCATCTAAATCCACGGTTACTGATCTATCTCCGGACATGTCAATCTCGAATAGCATGGTCATGCCAGCAAAGAAGCATCGAGATGCAACGACCAAGTATGTAGAACCGAGTCTTCTGCTGCTTAACCATTACAAAACACCTTCTTCGAAAACTGTCTTTTCTTCTGTGACTGTGACTCTTTCGAAGGCTTGCGGCGGAGGCTTGCGGCGGAGGAAGGTGGAAGGAAATTGACATTTGTGATATTGGTAGACGAAACCGAAAAAGGCGAAAACTGAATAACTGGGACGAAGTTGAAGATGAGAAGGAATTGGTTAGAGTAGTTATGTTTATATAGGATGATTATATTATTGTTGAAGCAGAGCCAATTTGGTCCCGTTGTTTGGATTTTAGGCTGCCCCACCACTTGCTCATAGTCTCTGATCATTCCCTAGAAGGTTACTTTTTCTGTAATGACATTATTACCCTTTTTAGAATAATTAATCAAATAATGAAATTTCATCGGTGAAATTTTATCAATTGTTTTATTCATAATGAAATTTTATCAATTGCTTTTTAAATTCAGTGTTATTTCTCAATCAAAAATCTATGAATTATACGTTCTTTTATTTTGTAAATCTATGAATTTTATGAGAGCATTTTTATAATATTTTGATCAGGTAAAGCGATTATAAAAAGGCAAATGGAGTGGAGTTTTCAGCTAACTTATAGAATGACAAACTAATTAGGGTAATGAAATGTGGAATACAAAAATGAATTGAATCATATATGCCTTTTAGTAGAATGATTTGGAGAGTTTGAAGAAATTCATGGTTAAATGTGCTTGTTTATCAAAGATCCCAAAGTGAATGACCTCCTAAAAAATTTTCATTTTACTTGTGAGACAAAATCGTGTGATTAATACTGATCTAGTATAGGATGGAGCTGGCTTAATCCAAAATGGATAATTTCTCTAGTAGTTGGAGTCAGGGCCTAACAATTTAGCATTAGAGTCAAATCCCCTCCAATAGATGTATGGTTCGAGGATGAACCATACGAAAGCTGATGAACCTGTACATCCTGACATGACAAAGTAATCCTAATAGGGTAGATAAAGCAAAGCTCCTAATTAACTTTTAGGATGACAGGATAGCTAAGGAAAAAGAATGCGAGACACATGAATGAATTGAATTATATATCGAAAAAGAAGAAATTAATCATTAGAAGTGTATTTTTTAGATTTGAAAAAACTCAAGGGTTAAGCGTGCTTGCTTAACAAAAATTTTAGGATTGATGATCTCTTGGAGAGTTTTACTTTATTTGCAGGATAAAACCGTGTAGGTCTTACCAATCTAGCATGGAATGAAGCTAACATAATCCAAAGCGGACCATTTATCTGGTGATTAGAGCCAGAGCATGACAGTTTTCATTCAGTCACAATTGATAGTTCATTCATATTCAATTAGGTTGTAAATGTTTAACTAGTTATTCAACCGGCAATTTGATAGCTTATAATAGACTCAATGAATATACATTTTTAAATTATTTCATATCAGTTCACAACTAATTTATATTTATATCATGGTTGGACTTCACTAACCTCATAAAAATAATTATTAATAAAATTATTTTCAAATTGTGATCATCTAATTTATATTTATAGTTATTCAAAATAATAATTTTCTATTAAAAGTTATTTTAAAATTTTAATTTGATATTTTTTTATATAGTATTTCAAAAAAAATAATATATTCTCCTTAAAATTAAAAAAATATATATTGCATATCACAATTTATAAAGTAATTATATCTTTAATATTCATTTTACATTTCAAAAGTATCCATTATTAAAAAATTTATCGAATATCAACAAATAAACTAAAGAGAGTTTTATCCCTTGTCAAATCAAATGAGCACTAAGCATTTATTTAAATACATGCAAAATATGGGAGAATGCAAAATAAAGAGTGAAAAGGCATTGGAATTTTCAAATTATGGTTTGATAAAAAAATTTCAAAATAGATGTAAAATAACTTTATTTTACATTGTACAATTTTCCTTCCAAAATAAAGAAAAAATATTTAATGAATAGAAAATTACTATTTATATATAATAATAAAAATAAAATGATTCTACACTCTTATTTTACATAAATCTAAATAATGAAGGCAAAATAAAAAGGTCAAATAAATAGCATCATATCACACTCCTATTTTACTTCCTCCCTCCTACTAAACACAGCATAAAAGGAGAAAATCAAATTTGATTCTTGCAAATAAGTCAAGGGTATTTTGGTCATTACGTTATATAGCACCTATTTTACTTTGCATGGTCAAATGAATGTGGGCCCTGTTCAAACATTGAAAAGGACTTGACATGACATCAAAGAGAAGCCGTGTAGGAAAGCAAATAGAGCCCCCACTGCCATAAACACACATCACCCAGCCCAACGTGGATTTTTTGTCCTTACTTTAGCCCACGTTTTCCATCTTCCGTCCTTTATAAGCTTCTAGGCTCTCTGCAAGACTGCAACCACTTGGTGGCGGCCCAGGAACAGTGCGTTTTTCTCATCTCTCATTTTATCGCGAAGATTCGCTCGGCACAGGCATAGCAATAAAACTCAGATACAGGCAGCCGACATATTAACATGGTAGAAGGGACTCGTATCGTCATGTATCGGGAATTTCTCGGCCGACTTCTTACAATAAATTATTACCTACCTTTCGTTACAGTTTATTCTTGTTTTACACCACCAGCAATAAAGAATTCCTTTACAATGTTATCCCCATCAAAAGAACATAATTTTTGTTACATATTTTATACTCCAGGCACGAGTTGCTTCGGATTTATTTATTTATTTATATCTGAACAGCCAACATCAAGAAAACAGCATCAGCCGCGGACCCACCTTATCCCCAATGACGTGGATGAGAGACATAGCACGCCCGTCTTTCCTTTGAGCAGTTACGACCGAGGCCAGTAGACATTATCTTAATAAAGACAAAACAAAATTTCATTCTAATTCCATTATATACTATTTATTTATTTATATTTAATTCCATATCTTGTCAAGTATTTAATTGTCTTTTTTTATGAGTGAAATTTAGGTCTCATTCCATAATTTCACCGGATTATTTATTTTAATAAAAACTAAAAACCACAATTATAAATTAATATATTTTACAATAACTTCAACCTATTTTGGAATACCATTTCAACTCCATAGATTTTCATTTCAAATTAAATAAAATTTCATAGATTTTGCATTCAACCGAGCGTTGAGCCAAATACCTATCAATCAATTAGGTGGTAATTTAGTTGGTGTTTTCATTGATGTGAAAAGTGAAAATTTTCAAATTTGAATCCATCAATTTAGTGAGCAAAAAAAAAAACTATCCCTATTATATAACCTTCGGCTTTCAATGAATTAAAAAACAACACCAAACGCCTTAATTAACCATTAAATCACTAAAAAAAACTAATAGCTGGTCAGAAAAAGAAACCGAAAGCAAGTCGTATCGATTATATGCAAATGAAAAGTTCAGAATAGAAAAGTTGTTGCATATAAATGCCACTTTTACATTTTCGTGTGGTAATACTTATCCAACAACTTATCAGAGTATTCTCCGAATGTGAGAGAACAATTTGCCAGCATCAGCTGAAAACAACACCAACCAAAATTTTAAAGGTCATTCTCATATTCTATTATGCTTCGACGAGTCCGCTACTAGAAGCTTAACAAGTAATATACTAAGGAAATTATTGGCAAGTATTTTAACAATTGGGAAAGAAGCTACTGTCGTGTAGGAATATAACTTCTATTTCTATGAACTCGAGAAAGCGACACAGACAGCGCCTAACTTTGTTAGCATTCATGGTTTGACTAATTGGATATTTGCTTAATTTTTTTTAAAACAACTAGCAAAAAGGGAAAAATTAAAAAAAAAAAGAGATTCTCTCCTCAAGGACAAGAATGGAATTCTCTAGCATATATTCCTGTCATTTTTAAGCTATTACTTATCCTATGTGATCTCATCAGACATGTATGATTTTCACATTTCACATTCTGTAAATATTCAGATCGGTAATTCATCAGCCACTCAAATTACGTACCTCTTTGTGAATATGCATCTCCACGGGGAAGTTGAGCTTTTCATCCCTGCAATTGGGAAAACCATTAACACATGTATGTATATACATATATCTCAGTTCATACAAAATTAAAAGTTCATATCATGCAAATGCTAATGCTAAAATAATCATGGGTTGACGATGAATCACTATGGATCTTAGTTTCAAATTCTATCATTGTTAATCCGTTAAAATAAAAAGAACAAAAATTAAAAATGGATCAACCAAGGTAAAGGGACACAATCGAGCACAGTTATTAAGGGCCAATGCTAAGCAGTGTGAGTAGCTTCATCAGCATGTATCGATGCAACTGACTGATAGTCAATTTTAAGCATAGTTCTTTCAGATTGCTATCATTAAAGTACAGGCAAAGTCATGTCAACAAACTTTTCCTTTGGTGATTCACTAACATACCAATCAGGTTGCATAAAAAGTGCAAAAGTTGATCGGTCAACATCAGAAGCCTCCTTTCCTTGAGGTGCCTGTGAAACAAACATTGAGGTATGAAAAATTAAAGAGATAAATGAAATATTTGGGCCAATTAGGCACAATGCACCTTGGGGTTGATGTAGAAGCATCTATCTTAATTTAGGTGCTCTGACTTCAGACTGAAGAAAAATTTGAGCACTAGTTCAAGATTGAGATACAAAGAATGACCACCATTTCAACATGAAAACAAAATAAGTGACTGATAATAATATATCATTCAGTTTGTCAATAATCCTCATTAATTAGTCGAGGATAACTCCAATCCTACAGTAACAAGATGGTGAAACAAAAAAACAATCACCCTAAAAGGCACTAATACCAAGAGGATGCTTTCTGAATGGTTACATTGGACAACCGCGTTACCTTGATTACAGCAATACATGGATAAAGACAAAAAAATAAAAGAGCAATTTTGTCCATATAAACATATAATGTTGATCAGAAATAACCTTTAAAGAAAAAATAGAAATATAAGTGAGCCCCAAATTTTATGAGATCAAATTATAGACAATACCCGAACACAGTGAGGTGTTGCACAAAGAAAACCTCTTGAAAGTATTTCAGTGGTTTCACCAACTTGGTACGCTATCTCATCTTCTCCAAAGGCAACCTAATGCGTGAGAAATACAGATGTTTACTTATCATTCATGATTTACTTTTGAAAAAAAAAAATCTAAACATAAACAACTTTGAAACAGTATCAGCAAGGCAATTTAATATGACGAGCGATATTGGACTTGCAACTTGTGATTCTCATGCTTATTTTAAAGGACCATGTTCTGGAAGCAAATTTTCTCACACAAAACTATGTTTGTTGCAACCTTTCCACAATTTAGAAGACATCCTCAAGAATTTTAAGTTAAATCCAACGCTCCAATGTCTTCCCTCCTAGTATTTGTTTGTCTTTTACCATTTCCAGTTCTTTGAATGAATGCTGATACTTCAGGAACAATCAACATTTTCTCTCTTAAATTTTGTATTATGAATTCACCCAAAAAAAAAGTATGATTTAGAAAAAGTGATACATCCAGTGAAATTGCTCTCCTAAAAGATAAGCAATATGCTAGGAACATTTTGAAACATGCAATTTATTAATTTTCTATCATCATAAATAGCATTTTTGTATTAGTGAGATTTATAATGTCAAGAAAGTATACTTTCACAATTTGATCGGTTCGTGTTTTAATATAAAGACCAGCAGCACTATCAGGGCAAGGTATTTCTACACCATCTTTCTTAAACATGGCACAGGTCAGACCTACATATTGAATTAAAACAGATATCAGAAAACAATATAGTGACAGTTATAATCTATGTATTTCAAGAAATGTTTAAATCCATCTACCAGTTTATCCATCAATAAAAGAACCAATGGACATATGAAAATGTTCAGTTTTAAAATCAACAAGAGAACAAGGTGCAGAAAATTTTTTAGCTAACATAAACATCACATGCCATACAAAAATAAACTAATGCAATATGCATGAATGCACATAACATCAATTGTTCACTTGGCTAGTAAGAGGAATAAACAACAGGAATTCAAAAAATTGACTACCTGTTAGTGAACCGTGATCTGTATGCCACCCACACCAAGATGATACAGAGTCGCCATTTTGGATAGAATCACTGAAAATGGTTATACTCATTAAATAATCACTTCCAGAAGTTATGATAAAGGAGATTGCATCAAAAGAGCAACTGCCCGATAATAAGGTGTAGTGAATCCCAATTCAACAAAACACAATTGTCTGCCATCAAATCAGTAAAAATAAAAGACTTTTAACAGAGTCCTGTCATGACATCTCCAAATTCAAGCTTAATTAAAAACCTCCATAATTCCTTAAAATTCAAAGCAATTAACAAAAATGCCTAGCTGCACTAACGAGTTGGGGGAGATTTAAAGCTTTCAAGAAATAACCAGTATAAATGTCTAGTGATTCACTGTAGAACTATAGCTGATTGAGAATCTGACATCTAATTTCAATCTTATCTAGATGGGTATGTACACAAGCATATATTCCAGTTCTGGAATCCAAGATAAGAATTTCTTATTGCCTGAAATATTATTGCTGGAGTAAGACTTCTTTCAAATATAGCATGACACATCTTCCATTTCATGAATTATAACATGCATGCAACAAAATCAAGGATGGAGGAAACAAGAACAACCATGTTTCAGTGCAGCTATGCATAACAGATCAAGATATATCAAGAAGGATCATGATGACAAAAAAAGAAAAAGGAATTTGATCTTTTACAAGCAGTAAAATTGTTCAGCAATTAGAGAACTTAATGAGACAATTGTTCAGCAGGTACCTCTGTTCTGTTGGAAAATAATAAAGCAACCTGCCTTTATGACACCTAGAGCGAAGAAGTAGCTGTTCAAGGTTTTCATCTTCATTCATTTTGATCCCCTTAGACACTGCAAATCAAAATTTGAAAAGGAAATGAGAGTCAAAAACAAAATGTAGATATAAGAAAAACATACCTTGCAATAAACAGAAAACAGCATTGTTTTATTCGGGGGACAAGCAAGAAGGCACACATACAGTAGGCAATCTGATCAGCATGGGCTAGATGCCTCAGTCCTAAATTCTTGTCAAGTAAGCTGAAGACAAACCTTGTTTCAAAGACAAGTATAAGACCATTAGTCCCTGGATGGACTTTCCAGACACCAGAGACTGGAGCACAATCGCATAATCCACCAGCCATATAATATTTATTCACATGGAAACTTTTTCTAGGTGAAATGTGAATCATGTATCAATTTAAACCATGTACAAGCAATAGTATGAACTCTAATCTCAACCAGAAAACCATCAATGAAAAATATTTCTAAATCCAGTGGAATCCGTATATATAAAAAAGATCCATATATATTAATCCACGAAATATATGACCCTTTCCTTAAGTGGTTTGGCAAACCCCAAGTGCATGATCCACCAACAATAAAAAATCATCTGTTACCACAATGGAACCACTGCAAATGCAATGGAATTTTATGGATGTTGCTGCTTCAATTTCATTTCTTGAGAAACATTTAGATAGCTCCTCAAAGTGGTGGATTTTATTCCTCAAGGCTAAAGATTTTCATTCTAATAATCAATTGTTCCAATAATAATTGTGGAAACTGAGAACTAGAAAATAGAAGGTAAGAACATCATAATTATTTTCATGCAAAAACCAAATGTTGAATTATGAAGAAATTACCATATTGATCGCAGTGATAAGCTACCATCAATCCAACATCAAGGATCAGCTTTCCAAGTGCTTTAAAAGCTACACGTAAACAACTTCAATTCAGCAATTCGATAAGCGAGACCAAAATTTTGTAAGACAACCACCATCATGCATAATACTTCAACTTTTCAACAAACAAGCAATTAATTTAAATTATGAATTCAAACATACCAAATTCTAGTTCTGGCAAAACCTTATCAGGCCATATGTTTGATCCACAGTAATGAGGATACCTACAAGATAGAGCATCATTATCAACTATGCAAATGAAGACAATTAGATTGTTGTAGATAGCATCTGTATTTGAGTAAATATATCCTTCACAACATAACAAAAAAGTTTCCTCAGCCAATTAAGATGTTCTGTCAAAACCAACGTACAACTTAGATATAAGTTACATTTATGACCCAATTCAGTTAGTCATCACAAGTGTTTAGTTCAGCAATAAAAACAAGTTGTATCTTTTCCCGCTTTACCATTCTATTAAATTGGGATCAGTCGTAGGCACATCTAGCACTGGATTTGCATAAAAGGAACCCTTGAATAAATCTGCAGAACACCGGGAAAGAATTATGAAAATAAAACATCCACCTTCACTTGATCAACTTGCTTTGTTTCATTTAAATGCAGTTAAGTTGCTACCAAATTAAAACTGATGACTATGCATAATTATGTGCCACTAAATGTATTGCACAAATTAAGGCAACCCAACAAAAAAAAAGATGTCTGTTTGAAGTTCCAATGGAATCAATCACATAAACTGTAGCTATGTTTTATCAAGTTATGCAGCTTGTGCACTATCTTCAGTATGCTGTCAATGTCAAAAAGGTTGTAAGAGTCTTATCAGGCAGGACAGTCACCATAAAGCCTTTTCTGAACAGAAACTGCATTTTGGGAAAAAAATATTCTAAGCAGAAACACAGAAACAATCATCCCATAACATCGCATTTTCAAGTTTGCATATTTTAGCCACATTCTTGTCATGACCCGCACAATTTTCCAATATAGAGATGACAAAAAATAAGATTTAGAATGAGAATGTAGCCCCATATCATAATTATCACATAATGATATTTGTGGCAGATCATTCATATAATTCATAAATTCATTATGAATGATTACCAGGCTTCCCGGATTCAAGTTTCTCTTTTCCGTGGCTCCATCCAAAGTTGTACCTACATATATGTAGTAGCAAACCAACAGTTGAGTCACTTGTGAGTGCAGTAAGCATAATGACCAACTAACTGACTTCAAAAAGTAAGAGATAATATTGCAATTGAAGTGCAAACATGTTGTGTTTACCCAAAATATGATCTACAAAAGAGAGAGAAGTATACATTTTTTTGTTTTGGCTACCATTCTGAGTATAATAAGGCCCTACTTGAATCAACATATGCACAAAGAATTTAAAAAGAAAGTGCTACTGACAACAGAAAACAGGTAAAGACTTCCAATGTTACAAAGAATATAGGTCATATAGCAAAATTCCATCCTCATGCCGTGTGTGTGTGTGTGTGTGTGTGTGTGTGTGTGTGTGTAAGCACATTTAAACATGAAAGTAAACTCTCTTTTTTTTTAATAGGTGAAACTTGAAGTGAAAATAATGACTAAATTCAGATCAGAAAAGCAAGTGCTGAACGTATTTAAAATGGGACAGAGATTCAAAGAGAATAAAATCCAAAATTTTGATCCAAGCATCAACATTGATTCATTTTCTTTTCTGCATTAATTTAACATTATTGCCAATTATGGCCAACATAGAGGAAGTGTGTGCCAAAGCACCAACATGTTAACATAAATTATATTTTATGCACAAAATATGAAAAATGATTGCTGACTTGATATTTTGAACTATTAAAATATTTAATAATTATAAATTTGTAAAAATATGTTTAAGATTTTTAAGTAAAAAATTTACTTAAAAAGGAAATGAACAAAAGAAAACTTATTTTACAAAGAATATATTCTATATCATCACGTAGGTATTGTGGCACTACTCCTTTAGGATGCATATTTAATACAATGTCGAAGTAGCTGAATATAATTGATTAAAAAAATTACCTGCTATTTGGATCTTCAAGCTGCTTCTTCTTCTCTTCAGGAAGGCTAGCTAATCTGACAAAAGAGAAGCATAGATCTGTAAGAAATAGAATAGACTTGATTTGGTTTTCTTTTGAAATCTTTATATTCAACATGGTGAAATTGAAATCCATTTTGCAGCCTATACCTTTGTGAAAGCTGCAGAAGATTTTGACGCAATGAAGAAAACCCAGGCACCTGTGACAATAAATATCAAATTCAAACAACCATCAAGCGTTTATGCATTCAGGGAAATAACCACTGCAATGTAGGTTGATGCCGCTTTTATTATTGTCTTTTTGTTTCTCTCCTCATGAGAATTTGCCCTTAGTGTCAATGTTGTTTTTTTCTGAGCATTCATAATGTGGGAAACACATTTTCATACTGAGCACAATGCATGCACCAATTTACTAGACTTGAACATAGAAATGGGAACCAAGCTTCCTCAATAAAGTATATGACCATATGCTACTAAAGTTTCTCAAATGCTTCACAAAGGACCTTAATTTATTATCACACCCTTCATCAGTTTCATCTAACTCAAAGCCATGCATTAGCAAGGGTGCATAGTGCACAAATACAGGTAATGAAAAACCATCCTTGTTAATCTCAACCATCTCAATTTTCTTTGACATAATTCACTCTCATTAGCAAATTTGTAGTTGATAAGCAGTTATATTAAAATGTAGATTCTCATAAAATAATGGAAACTTGCAATGCATTTGGGGTTCCTCTTAAGATATTTGTGTTAAAAGACATCTTGTCAGTCTCACCCAAGAATGTCTCTAGAATAAAAAACTACCCCATTGTATTAACTTATGCATTGTATTTGGAGCAAGAAACTAATTCATAAAGACAACATCCAGGTTGTTCCATTCAGGACTTATCCCTTAACCAGTTTATAGCATTGCTTGAATCTAAACATTTTTTTATGTGAGCCATATGATCCCACATTTACATATATCTGAAGCCAAATCATTTAAATAGAGAAAATTTTCATTTCAGGAAATATGGTTTCATCCACGGGTACCTCTACCTCTACCTCTGCATGTTGATGCAATTCAACTAAGGTAAACAAAGTTACAAAAAGCATGAGCACCATAGTGTTTCACATCATATTGAATACAAACCATTTGACAAAATAAAGAAAGAACGAAAACGTACATCTTCAACTGATAGAATCCCCAGTCCATTCGGTCCAAAACCTTCAGCAATTTTTGCTGACAAGTCTGTGTTCTTGTCCTGTTCCATCAGTTTCAACAACAAAGGATTCAAAATTAGAAAAAAAAGAAAAATGCATATTCAATGCACAAAACAGTAAATAAAATTCGACAAGTTCAAGATTAAAAAACCTAAATGACACAAAATCAACGCCAATCATTGACTATTTGTTTTCATAAAATATATTAATATACGATATAAACCCAGACGATCAAAACGAGTCAACCCAACTACAAAGTCTTTGCTATTAACTAAATAAAAGGAGGAACGTGAAGAAGACAGGCAGCAATAGTATACAATTCTTTTTCCTTTCCTTTCCTTAGTTTTCTCGGCAACCAAACAGAAGCAGAGAGATGAAAACTCTAAAACGCACCTTGAGGTCGGAAAAAGGTATTGTAACAATCTTTAGAGTAGGGAAAGCAGTTTGAGACGAGCAAGACATCGTCTGACACGAAATCCTCCGGCGGGAAGAAATCCGATTGAACGGTGAAAGAGATGGTTTACAAGCTGAATTGCAGAAGAATTGACTATGGCTTTGGGTTTTATAAAGGATTGGCATTGAGAGCAAGAAGTGTTAGAGTGAATCACAAGCGTAGAAGGAAATAGCACAATCCTTGCCTGCTTTCGCTTCAATGAAATTTAATTTTGCAGTATTGTTCGGGTTCTTCTTGTCCAGGACGCAGACGCACACTCAGCAGCCCGCCCTGACACGGGACTGAATTGTCTTTTTGCTACATTTGACCTTTTAATGAATAAATCCAAATTTGATAGGTCCAATTTTTTTTGTTTTACTAATAAAGCGTTTCACCGATTAAAAAGAAAATCTGAGTTAATTAAAAGGAAAAAAACCTATAAGTCAAGGCCTAATATGAGCACACCCTGAATCTTATAGATTTTTACAATTTCATCTCTTTTTCATCTTTCAATCAATTTTCCTCTAATTTGAATCTTTTGCGGTGACTATATTTTTATTGATGTTAAATTTTTATTTTTTATACAATTTTAATTTTTTATATATATAATATTAAAATATAAATTTTTATTTAGATTAAAATAAATATAATTAGTTAATTTGTCTGTATAAGCTATCGGCAATATTAACTTTTATGTAGTTGATTATATTTTTATATAATAAAATAGTTTTAAAATAAAATTCAATCCAATTTTTATATTTAATTATTCAGTTGCAAATTTATAAATATAAATTCTTAAAATTTTGATAAATACCCAAAAAAGTTAAGTTATCACTTAATTCCATATCAATATCTATATATAATTATAATGAAAAGTAATGATAAATTTTTTTTACTGATAGTGATTTTGACTATAGTGATAATATTGCTTACTTAATATATTAGAGAAATAAATGTATGAACATACACACAAATTCTAAAAATCCAAAAAATGACTTAAAACAAAAATATATAATTATAGTTTTTTTAATTTGATAAACATTAATTTCTTTTGTGAAACATATTTAGGATATAAAAGAAAAATATAAAAAAATTAAAAATATTTAATCAAAAAGTTATATATTTATTGTAAAAGAGATATATATTTCTTGCTAAATTAAAGTGAGAGTGTTTACAAATTAATTCAATAACAAAAAAAAAATAATAATAATTTTTTATTAAGTATAAAACTTTTTTAAGAACTTAACATATAACAATAAATAAATTATATTAAAAAATTATCAATTTAAATTTTAAAAGTAATTTTGAAAAAAATACTATTATTTAATTAAATTTGATTTTAATAGGGAAAAAGGTCAACTAAAAAAATAATTAATGATAATGTGCAATTTGATTATTTATTTATTGAATAATAAAATAGTAAATTTTAAATTTTATTAAAAATATATAATATAATTTGAGATCGATAAAAAAATAAAATTATGAGAGAAATTTATATTTATTTTTACCAAGAGGTTAATGGAATAAATTAAAATTTAAGAAATAATGTAAATTTTAAAGCAATGTAATTGATATGCAAACTAAGACAAGGCCCAATAATACATGCATATAGGATCGAAAATAACAAAAATCAAATTAACATTATGCCTTTATGAAATTAACTACATGAAAGCTTGCGCTTTGCGCAGAATGTTTTTTACTTTATTATTAAAAATTTGTTAAAAGTTACTTTTTGTTGTATATATAAAAATAAATATTTTTTTTAAAAAATAATTTTTCTAAAATAGCTTCAATACATAAAATACAAAAATCCTAGACGAATTGCATTATTTTAATAGAATTATAAATTTAAAAAACATACAAAAAGAATTTCATCTATAAATATGATAATAATAAATATATAATTAGTATAAATAAATAGATAAAAAAATTAAACAATTCAAACTAAAAAAAATTCAAAAATTCAAATATAAATATAGTTAAATATTTTAAATAGATAATAATTTTTTAAATTTAAAATTATTTTAAATGATCTAATTAAAAAATAAAAATTCAAACTTGAAATATAGATATAGATAATTATTGTTTTTTTTAAAGGATATAGATAATTATTGTTAATGAATACTAATTTTGAAAATATGATTATTTAGATATAATTTTTTAATATTTAGATAATAAAATTAAAATTTAAAAGGAAATAATATTATTTTGACTATAAATAATAATTATTTTATTTATTTATTTAATATATTTATTTTTAATTTATCAATTTATTTTGTTATTTTTAAATGTATTTATTGAATTTAATATTTCTTTGCTATATATATAAAAGAGAATTAACTTTGATATAAATGGCAAAAAAAATAAATAAATAAAATTATTATATTTTCCTTTTTAATTTATTAATTCAATTTTAGTGAAACTCTTTAAAACTCAAATGTTAGAATTATATATATTATTATAATAATAATTACATGAATTAAAATATTATAAATAATATATAAAAATATACACACAAAACAATAAATAAAAAATTTACAATTTTATACTATTTACTAAAAATATAATACATTTTCAAAAAAATAAATAGATTTATATTTAATTTTTCTTTGCGTTGATTCTAATTCATATAAATTTTTTATATTTGTAACTGTGCACATACGATAAATAATAAAAAATATATTATTAAATAAATAAATATTAAAATAAAATAAATTATGGATACACAAAAAAAAGATTATAAGAAAGAAAAAAATAATATAAAAAAGTTAACGTTACTTCAATGGAAGAAAAAAATACAACCCTAAAATGTTGGACTGCCACTACAACCCTAAAATGATGGACGCTGTGGCAGTGCTGCCTTAACGGACTTCTGTCTTCTCTTTCCGTCCAAGTTCTACCTCTAATGGCTGCCACCGATATCCCCCTCCGGCACTACCTCTTTTCTAACGAAATCCGTCTCGCATTTCCTTCTCTCTGCATCTCAAAATCCTTCATATCTCATCCAACGACTCTGACATTTCCACTATGCTCCATTTCCAAATATTCTGCTCCAATACGATCCAGTTCTCGCTCTCCACCAGCTAACTCTAGTATCAGTATTAGCAGCACCAGCAGCTTCACTTGGGACGACGTCGAAAAAGTTTCGCAACCTGAATATGTCCCTAACGATTCCTCGGATCTCTCTGGCTTCTTCGAAAAGATCCAATTCTGCAATCGGGGCTTTGTACTACTCCTTCAATTCTGTTTGGTTGCTAAGAAAGTGCAAGATTGTGTTCTTATTTTGTGATTATAATATTTGCAGGAAATGCAATCTGTGTTTATTCCATTCATTATTGAAGATGAAATTGTTGGTTATGTACATAATGGGTAACTTCTTTTTCTGTTCGTTTTCCTGTCTTTCAATTTCTGATGCCAATCGAATTATAGATTTAGAATGTCGTTTTGAAACTTTTATGCGCAGTTTTATTGACCAGTTGAGGAGGTTCAAGGACGTATTTCTTTTCTCTCAAAGTAATTCTCATGAAGGCCGTTTTGAGAGCTATGTAACTTTAAATGAAAGGCTAAAAACGCCAGAGGATAGGACTAGAGTTGTTCGAGAAGTTATTAAATGCTTAGGCGAAGAAGGATTGATTCCAGGTATACGAAATGAGGTATATTGCTATCAACCACTACATTTTGGTATCCATTTTTCATTCTTGTTTTATTTATATAAAAAATTACAGTTTGAAATTTTGATTATGATTATGCAATGGATAATTGAACATTTCCGGAGTTTTAGATTTCAGCCGTTTCAGTTCAAAGTTATGTTATTTGGATGCTTATTGATTTTACTGGTTTTAATCAGCAATACCCTGTGGTATCATCCTTTGATTCGACAGTCTATTTTTCATTGGAACGTGCTGCAGCTCCTTATTTTGGAATAAAAGTATGTTTATGTAACTTGTATACTTTGATATTCTGTGTAATTTGTATTTCTTAATTTTTGAGTATGGATGTTCTCTTTTCTTCTTCTAAGAATAGGCCTACGGAATTCACATGAATGGCTTTGTTGAAAGGGATGGAGAGAAATTTCTATGGATAGCAAAGAGAAGTGCAGTGAAGCCCACTTACCCGGGGATGCTTGATCATCTTGTTGCTGGAGGAAATGTTTGTAACTACCTATCAATTTCACTTTCTCATTTATATACACTACTTTTGAATTTTTGAAGGATATTGTCTCTTACCTCTTCTGGAGGTTTTCTTTAAATGTTCATGGTCTTTTTGATGTCTTAACTTTCTTTGAAAGCCACTCATTTCTTAATCAAGCAATGAAGCATGCTTAGTTGTTTTACTGAGATTAAGGTAAAAGGCTCCTAAAATTCTAATTTACAGCATATTATCTAATAATTAATAGTTTATGATTAGAAAGCTCAAAGCACTAAAATGACAGCTTTTGTGGAACCATGAGATCTTAAAGTTGAACTGAGCTTTCAGCATGTAACGCCTGTGTTAAGCCTCATGAAGTTTAGAAGTGAGAAGAATTCTTTGTTACTATATTTTGGAGGGCCATATATTGGACGGAAATTGGATGAGACAGTCTGATTTAGACCTCTCTTGCCTTTTAATATAAAAGCATTAATTTTAAGACTGGACTATATATTTCTCCCTTTATTTCTAATAATCTTAAATGGTATTTCCATTATGGAAATGGCAGCCACATGGGATCTCTTGTAGGGATAATATCATAAAGGAATGTGAAGAGGAAGCAGGAATACCTCAATCTATTTCCCATAAGTAAGTTTTCTCTAGCCATTTAATTATCAAGCATGTTTCATATATCCAGCATGCCTTGGTATTGTACTGTATTGGCTAGGGAAATCTGTGGTGTGGCAGATTTGTATCTAGAGTTGCACATGATTTGGTTGCTATTCTCTTTCTTTCTAATGGGTTCACAATTGTTTTTTCTGGCAGAGCCATACCAGTCGGTGCTGTTTCTTACATGGATATTGAAGGTTATAGATATAAGAGAGATGTTCTATTTTGTTATGATCTAAAACTTCCTGAAAGTTTTATACCAAAGAATCAAGGTAAAGCTGTTGAATCTCTTCTTGCGTTCGGTCAGTTATAATTATTTATTGTTATCCTTGAACCTTTTAAATTTGCTTCTAAACTTGAGATTTTGAATATTTCATCCTCCTGCAAAGTGTTTTTCTGCCTTCTTTCCAAATCCTTTATAATGCCATTGAATTGTTGCAGATGGAGAAGTGGAGAGTTTCAATTTAATACCTGTGAAATATGTTGGTAATGTTGTACGGAGGACACATTTTTACAAGCCGAATTGCTCTCTTGTCATCATCGATTTCCTATTTCGGCATGGGTATTCCTTCTCTATTGTTGATGCCGTTTGTTTTCGAATCTTTTGACCCTCTTGATTTCACATTTTCAAATATAATTGAGTAATTTAATCTGAAAGATAGAAACAGTGACCTGTCTATTAACAGTATTTATCCATCCATGACACAAAAATAATCATTTTCTACATGAAATTATGCTAGTTCCAGGTCAGTGTCATCCTCTTTCCTTCGTGAACAGGAAACTCTAACGTATTTCTAGAACGTGTTAGGACCAGAAGGTCAATTGGAAATAAGAAGTTTCACCTTCCATATTTAATGGCTCTCCCAACTGGGGAAGAGTTCAGCCAGCGTTTCTGCCTCCATATTTAAAAAAACTCATTGTCTACCTTCCTTTTGAGAAGCCCCAAGCTTGAACTCAAAGCTTCCATTATGGCAAATATGTATGGTTGAAGAGAAGCCTGCTATAGACCTGAGTAATTTTATGGCAGAGCAAAAATTTATCAATGACATTGTTTTTGACATATGCTCGAGTTGCAGGAGTTGAATTTTCCTTGTTTTCTTCACTAACATGATGTTCATTGTAAATCACATGGAAACTTGCTTGAGTTTACTCATTCTTTGTTATCTTTGATCGTTCGGCCTTATTATGGAAAGGTTGAAGAAGGAGCAAGTCTCTAATATGTAATTATATTCCATATCATTTAGACCTACATAAATTATGAAGGTGATCAAATCAAAATCTATCTTTAGTGGCCCCTCAGCATTGCTGCTCTTACCACTGGGCTTATCATTGTTACGTTTGGAAAAAGATTACTGTAGGCATGACTTAAGTGAGTGCCTCCTAAGTTGTGCCCTGTATTAAACTTTTAGTCAGGTCAGCGGTTGTTAGTGTGATTTTCTTTTTAGAATTCTAATTCGCTTGCTTTTTTTGCAGGTACATTACTCCTGAATGCTCGGGGTATTTGGATCTGCTACAAAGTTTGAGGAGTGGAGATTGCTCCTAGACATATCAGATTGGAATCACTTTGGATGAGTCACATCTTCTAATTGCAATATACCCTTTTGTCTGAAATTTTTTGTATGACTAGCAAAACAGACTATTCTGGCATCACATGAATGCTGCGGATGTCTTCATTAAACACTTTGATATACATGTCACATATCCCATCTCCTCTTCAAAGTATATAATAACAATGAGAAACACATTTGCCTTGAGGCTTTAGCTTTATCTATTTTTGCATCTGCAATCTGCCTAAATGCAATGAGAGGTGACTGATGTTGTGTCTTTCTCTGCATTCCTCTAAACGACAGCATTTTTCAACTTAACCCTTCACCTCTCTTTGAAGAGTTAACTTACATATTCTGATCTGTATGGCTGAACGTGCTGAATGGACACTAACCAGTGGTGGTTAGCGAAGTAGCTTAACCAATGAAGCATCTCTTTTCATTTTCCTCGATGTCTTTCTTTCTTTCTTTCTTTTTTTGGGTAATGGAAATTATTTTTTGGTTGGTAAATCACTGTAGAGCTTAACTTGTAAAAGGTCGAGGAATGTTCTCTTCATTGGAGCAGGGACATCACTGCATTGAAGTAACTTGTAAAGCCAAAAACAAACTTATAATGGGAAAAGGTTAGAACAGGCGTCTTCCAGTGACTTCAGCTACAGAAAAGATAAACATGAGCACGTCCAAATTTCTTCACTACAGATTGTAACATTCTCCAGCTTTAATAACAGTGCCTTAAACAGTATAGATTAATAATTATAAAGATGAAAATAAAAAACTTACAAAAATCCAGGAATCACTAGAACTTTTGTGGCGTGACAACCACGACGGTCAACGTCATTTTAAATATGAAAGGTTCATCTACAATAGCAGCGGCAACAAAAGTATTCTCTACCGTCTCTCCGATGCCTCTGTTATTCAAGCGAAGTAGGAGATAATTTCACGTGGAAACATTCACACTGTCAACTCCTCAACCTCTGGGCTAAGTGGTCTGAAGAGAGAATCCACTTCACTTTGATCAAATTCTTCCAAACTTGGGGTATCAAACCGTCTTAAGATATTAATGCCTCCATCATATAGTTTTTATCCTGGTTTAGCTTGCATATGTATTAAAAAAATTAATATAGTTAAAGTATAATTTTTTTTCTAATATACCCTTGTGTTAATATATATTAAAATTAAATGATTTATATTAAATTATTATTGAAATTAATCAAATTATAATTAAACATTTGATTAAATAGAATTTTTTTTAAAAGATTGAAGTCTATATTTTATTTTTTTTATAAAAAAATGTGATATAATTTGAGACGGATAAAAAAAAGTAAGACAAAATTGTGAGATAAATTTATATTTATTTTTATTACGAGTTTAATTGAATTAATCAAAATTTGAGAAACAATGCAAATATTAAAGTACTGTACTTGATATTAGAAATTTTATCCTTTTGTCGTGGGTTCCAATCAATCTTATTAGATTCTTCATTGATCCATATCATAGCATTAACAGATACCAAAATTGAAAAAAAATTACAAATTTCAACATCCAATTATCACAATTTTTCGTTTGAAATTTCAAAATAGAAAAAAAAAAAACAAGTACAACCACTAAAACTAACATTATCCTTTTATGAAATTAATATTTTATGCGCCAACGCTAAAATGTTCTACGCCGTGGCATAGCCGCCGTAACGGACTTTCAACGCTTCAACCGTCTTCTACCTCCGTCCAAGTTCCATCTCTAATGGCTGCCTCCGGTATCCCCCGCCGGCACCACCTCTTTTCTAGCAAAATCCGTCTCGCATTTCCTTCTCTCTGTGTCTCAAAATCCTTCATAACTCATCCAACGACTCTGACATTTCCACTATGCTCCATTTCTAACTATTCTGCTCCAATACGATCCAGTTCTCGCTCTTCACAAGTTAACTCTAATATCAGTATTAGCAACATCAGCACCAGCACCAGCACCAGCAGCTTCACTTGGGACGACGTCGAAAAAGTTTCGCAACCTGAATCTGTCCCTAACGATTCCTCGGATCTCTCTGGCTTCTTCGAAAAGATCCAATCCTGCAACCGGGGCTTTGTACTACTCCATCTGTTCTGTTTGGTTGCTAAGAAAGTGCAAGATTGTGTTCTTATTTTGTGATTGTAATATTTGCAGGAATTGAAATCTGAGTTTATTCCATTCATTATTGAAGGTGCAATTGTTGGTTATGTACATAATGGGTAACTTCTTTTTCTTTTTCGGTTCGTTTTCCTGTCTTTCGATTTCTAATGCCAATCGAATTATAGATTTAGAATGTCGTTTTGAAACTTTTATATGCAGTTTTGTTGACCAGTTGAGGAGGTTCAAGGATGTATTTCTTTTCCCTCAAAGTAATTCTCACGAGGGCCGGTTTGAGAGCTATGCAACTTTAAATGAAAGGCTAAAAACGCCGGAGGATAGGACTAGAGTTGTTGAAGAAGTTATTAAATGCTTAGGGGAAGAAGGATTGATTCCAGGTATACGAAATGAGGTATATTGCTATCAACCACCCCATTATGGTATCCATTTTTCATTCTTGTTTTATTTATATAAAAAATTACAGTTTGAAATTTTAATTATGATTATGCAATGGATAATTGAACATTTATGGAGTTTTAGATTTCAGCCGTTTCAGTTCAAAGTTATGTTATTTGGATGCTTATTGATTTTACTGGTTTTGATCAGCGATACCCTGTGGTATCATCCTTTGATTCGACAGTCTATTTTTCATTGGAACGTGCTGCAGCTCCTTATTTTGGAATAAAAGTATGTTTACGTAACTTGTATACTTTGATATTCTGTGTAATTTGTATCTCTTAATTTTTGATTATGGGTGTTCTTTTTTCTTCTTCTAAGAATAGGTCTATTCAGTTCACATGAATGGCTTTGTTGAAAGGGATGGGGAGAAATATCTATGGATAGCAAAGAGAAGTGAAAAGAAACCCACTTATCCAGGGATGCTTGATCATCTTGCTGCTGGAGGAGTTGTAACTACCTATCAATTTCACTTTCTCATATCTATATTCGACTTTTGAATTTTTTAAGGATATTGTCTCTTACCTCTTCTGGAGGTTTTCTTTAAATGTTCTTGGTCGTTTTGATGTCTTAACGTTCTTTGAAAGACACTCATTTCTTAATCAAGCAATGAAGCATGCTTAGTTGTTTTAGTGAGATCAATATAAAAGGCTCCAAAAATTCTAATTTACAGCACATTATCTAATAATTAATAGTTTATGATTAGAAAGCTCAAAGCACTAAAATGACAGATTTGTGGAACCATGAGATCTTAAAGTTGAACTGAGCTTTCAGCATGTAATCCCTGTGTTAAGCCTCGTGAAGTTTAGAAGTGAGAAGAATTCTTTGTTACTATATTTTGGAGGGCCATATATTGGATGGAAACTGGATGAAACAGTCTGATTTAGACCTCTCTTGCCTTTTAATATAAAATGATTAATTTTAAGACTGGCCTATATATTTCTCCCTTTATTTCCACTACTCTTAAATAATATTTCCATTACGGCAATGGCAGCCACATGGGATGTCTTGTAGGGATAATATCATAAAGGAATGTGAAGAGGAAGCAGGAATACCTCAATCTATTTCCCATAAGTAAGTTTTCTCTAGCCATTGAATTATCAAGCATGTTTCATATATCCGGCAAGCCTTGGTATTGTATTGTATTGGCTAGGGAAATCGGTGGGGTGGCAGATTTGTATCTAGAGTTGTGCATGATTCTGTTGCTATTCTCTTTCTTTCTGATGGGTTCACAATTGTTTTTTCTGGCAGAGTCATACCAGTCGGTGCGGTTTCTTACATGTATATTGAAGGTTATAAATATCTGAGATACGTTCCATTTTGTTATGATCTAAGACTTCCTGAAAGTTTTATACCAACGAATCAAGGTAAAGCTGTTGAATCTCTTCTTGCATTCAGTCAGTTATAATTCTATGTTGGTATCCTTGAACATCTTAAATTTGCTTCTACACTTGAGATTTTGAGTATTTCATCCTCCTGCAAAGTGTTTCTCTGCCGTCTTTCCAAATCCTCTATGATGCCGTTGAATTGTTGCAGATGGAGAAGTGGAGAGTTTCAATTTAATGCCTGTGAAATATGTCGGTAATGTTGTACGAAGGACACATTTTTACAAGCCGAATTGCTCTCTTGTCATGATCGATTTCCTATTTCGGCATGGGTATTCCTTCTCTATTGTTGATGCCGTTGAATCTTTTGACCTCTTGATTTCACATTTTCAAATATAATTAAGTTAACCTGAAAGATAGAAACAGTGACCTGTCTATTAACAGTATTTGTCCATCCATGACACAAAAATAATCATTTTCTACATGAAATTATGCTAGTTCCAGGTTAGTGTCATCCTCTTTCCTTCATGAACAGGAAACTCTAACGTATTTCTAGAACGTGTTAGGACCAGGAGGTCAATTGGAAATAAGAAGTTTCACCTTCCATATTTAATGGCTCTCCCAACTGGGGAAGAGTTCAGCCAGCGTCTCTGCCTCCATATTTAAAAAAATTCATTGAGAAGCCCCAAGCTTGAACTCAAAGCTTCTATTATGGCAAATTTGTATGGTTGAAGAGAAGCCTGCTGTAGACATGAGTAATTTTATGGCAGAGGAAAAATTTATCAATGACATTGTTTTTGACATATACTCGAGTTGCAGGAATTGGATTTTCCTCCTTTTCTCCACTAACATGTTGTTCATTGTAAATCACATGGAAACTTGTTCGGACTTATTATAGAAAGGTTGAAATAGGAGCAAGTCTCTAATATGTAATTATCTTCCATATCATTTAGAACTACATAATTTATGAAGATGATCAAATCAAAATCTATCTTTACTGGCTTCTCACCATTGCTGCTCTTACAACTGGGCTTCTCATTGTTACGTTTGGAAAAAGATTAGTATAGGCATGACTTAGGTGAGTGCCTCCTAAGTTTTGCCCTGTTTTAAACTTTTAATTAGGTCAGCGGTTGTCCAGTGTGATTTTCTTTTGAGAATTCTAATTCACTTGCTTTTTTGCAGGTACATTACTCCTGAATGCTCGGGGTATTTGGATCTGCTACAAAGTTTGAGGAGTGGAGATTGCTCGTAGACATATCAGATTGGAATCACTTTGGATGAGTCACATCTTCTAATTGCAATATACCCTTTTGTCTGAAATTTTTTGTATGACTAGCAAAACATACTATTCTGGCATCTCATGAATGCTGCGAATGTCTACATTAAACACTTGATATACATGTCCACTCGATAAACATGTCACATATCCCATCTCCTCTTCAAAGTATATAATAACAATGAGAACCACATTTGCCTTGAGGCTTTAGCTTTATCTATTTTTGCATCTTCAATCTGCCTAAATGCAGGGAGAGGTGACTGATATAATGCGAAAAGGTAAGAACAGGCGTCTTCCAGTGACTTCAGCTACAGAAAAGATAAACATGAGCACGTCCAAATTTCTTCACTACAAATTGTAACATTCTCCAGCTTTAATAACAGTGCCTTAAACAGTATGGATTAATAATTGTAAAGATGAAAATAAAAAACTTACACAAATCCAGGAATAACTAGAACTTTCGTGGCGTGACAACCACTACAATCAACATTATTTTAAATATGAAAGGTTCATATACAATAGCAGCAGCAACAAAAGTATTCTCTACCGTCTCTCCAATGCTTCTGTTATTCAAGCAAAGTAGGAGATAATTTCAAGTGGAAACACTCACACTGTCAACTCAACCTCTGGGCTAAGTGGTCTGAAGAGAGAATCCACTTCACTTTGATCAACTTCTTCCAAACTTGGGGGATTCCACCTTGGATTCTGTAATTCCATGGTCAGAAAAACCATTAGACAAAACAATCTAACATTACATGACAAACTGAAGGGCAAGGAAAGCACATTTTAATGTTTCAGACAACGCGAAGGATTTTATAAATCATTGATGGTGAGAGAGGAGAAGACAGTGTCATTTCAATATTAGCACTGCACCCAATTTTTTTTCTCCACTAAGCTAACCAGTGAACAGTAATTTTGTACCACAGAAAAGAAATACAGAGAATAGAACCTGATCCTTGTCCACCAGGACTGCTCTGACCCCTTCAGCAAAATCATTTCTCAGGGAAGATCTTAGGGCAATGCGATATTCTGTTTTCATCACACCATTTAACTGGATGCAACAAATTGCCAGCAGAGCACAGAGATCACCTTGTGAACTATGCATTGTTTGGAATATGAATTTATAGCAAAATAAAGATGATGAAAATCATAGCTTCAAACTCACAGTGGATAGTTCGTTCTCGGGTTTTCCATAGGCAGATGCAACTTTGGAGAAATACTTTTGAGTCAAGGAAAGAGAAAAAGGGGCACCCTTTCCAATTCCCTGAAGTGCATCATTAGCCCACTCCGCCACTGTGAAAAGATATGATAAAAGATTTTAGTGGAGTAAAAAGTGGGGGTTGGTAAGAGTAAAAAGAAAAGAAGTTTATCCAGACCAAAGGGTGCTATCAACAAGAAAAAGGGAGTTTAATGTCACCAAAAATTAATGGTTACACTCATTTACAGATGAACTAGCATTAATTATCTAACCTTTGGCATCACCACTCTGTTGATGCTGTTTCAGCTCTTCAATAATCTCGCTCACTGACTTATTTGTGCCAAAGGTTGAGATTATTCGAGGCAAAAGCAACTTCAATTCAGCTTCTGACTCTGATTCACTACTGTACTTTGCTAAAAGTGCTTTGATATCATCATGTGGATCCTTGGAACTGTATTCAAATAGTATATACTTCTATAATGAGAACTTTGACATTGATTCCTTCATTATTTAGAACTAAATCAATGCAGTAGTAATATGAATCCAAGGTTTTCTTCCCTTTCTAATTATTTTGGTGAATTGCTATTATTTATAACGATCTGTGACAGTTAAGATAATAACTATTACTCATGCAGTTCTGCATAAAAACTGTTACTTTTTCACCAAAATTCAAATGAAAGGAGAGTTTCTGCAGGATGTACAAGGTAGTTGACAAAAGGGCCTCCTTCAACGAGGCTAAATTCCCAGAAGGCACATAATGTGATCCAAGACCTACAAATAGTGCATCTGAGGGTGTAGAAATCCTCTTGCCAGTCAATCCAAGATAAGCACCTGCGTCAAATAAAACACATTATGGTTAAGAATATCATAAACTGTTCTGCAGAGATGCTAGTCATCAATATAAATACAAGTGCCTATTCTATTAACTATCAGCCAAAGTGACAAAAGTTAACCATCGAATCCAGTATAAGATAACTAGGCTTGTCAACAGTATCTTATATTTCTTCAGAAATAGATAGCACTAGATCAGGCACCACAAATTTGATCTCAATTATGCATGAGCATTTTTTCTTTTCACATTTGAGTGTGCAATGTTTAAAAATTCTTTCCAAAAAAGTGTACAAATTACAATAACTATATTAGGTTACTTTGCTACCACGCCCTCACTCCACCCACCCTATAGAAAGGCCACCATATCAAGTGTCAGTCCTTTTAAAACGAATTCCCAATCTATATATGAGTTGAGACGAGAAAAAATGCCAGATTCCAGTCCAAGAAAGCAAATTAAACACTTTCATAAAACTATGAACTTAGGTACAAGTGTCTTGCAAATATGCAAGTCCTATGCTTTGCATTTTTTGCCCATACAGTTAACATATTGACAAGAAATATTTTCATCCAACTTAGGATGGTATAGGAAAGGAGGTTTCCTAATTATCGCTTTTCATCTAAGCGAACAGGATGAAAAATGAATTTGAAAATTTCTGTCCATTTTATTTGTGTAAAACTCAGCTCCCCTTCATCAGAATCATAGAGCAGCTTTACATACAATAGATGAAGAATAAGAGTAACAGACATAAAAACAATACCGACTGATCCTTCTCCTGGACTATGTGCAGCTATATAGGAAAACCCAACATCCGGAAACAAGCCAATTCCATTTTCTGGCATCGCAAGAACAGTTCTCTGTACATCAGTGCACAGAGTATACAAGTTAAGTATAGCAATTCAAGATTGCATTCTTAAAAATCATAAGATTTATAGGACATCCATTTAACTGGTATTGTACCTCTGTGACAATCCGGTAGCGACCATGACCAGATAGGCCAATTCCAAAACCCATTGTTATGCCATCCATAAAGGATATATATGGTTTCTTGTAATCAGAAATTTTGCATATTAGAGAATATTCTGCAGTAAATACCTGGCAGACAAAGGAGGATGAGGGCATATTTAGTTTAGGTAAAAAAAAAATCTCAATGCAAAATTTTCAGAAGCCAACTCAATATTTAAAGAGAGCCGAGTAGCCAACAGATACATAACAACTCAAGATAGACGTGAGACTAGAAACTCAATTCAATACAGCCAAAATAAAAGTGCTAAAATAATTTTTCCCTGAAAACTGCTATAGATGTCATTTACTGCTTTACTATAACTACATTCTAAAATAATCACTCTGAAGTTAGATTGCATATACACAGATTTTTCCACATTTTTATTTCAATCTTTCCTATGCAATAACGAAACAGCGGGTATTGACCACTGACATTATCAATCCAATAGTAATTAGTTTATCAAACAAAAAGACAAATATACAAGGGAAAGCATGCAGCGCTAGAAACAAAAACATAGCAATTGATGCAAATAAAAAGAACGAAAAGAAAACATCAATTAGAATTCCATAGTACTTGCAAGTTACCGCTACTATTGCAGGAAGTATTACTTAAATCTATGCAGATTGTTGGTCCTATATATGTGTTCAGCTGAGCATGAGCTTTGACAAAACCACCAAATTTTTCTTCTTTGATTGGAGAACGAAAAGCAGGTTAAGAAATAAAATAGGTAAATGGTTCATTGATTCATGATGTGACCCTCCTTTTTTGTTTTTCATGGATAATCATTGGAGATACTTAGAAATCTTGATATATTAACTCTTGGAAGTCATACCTAAAATTGATGTCATCCAAACTGTAGGGAGAAAAGGTTGACAGCCAGACACTACTGTTTACCACAAAAGAAAGTAGTAACATGAAAGTTGATCAAATGATGAATTATAATTTTATACATAGACTTTGACAGCATGAGCAATATGGCAAAGAAGCCAACTTGTTTCAAACCAACATAGTGTGTAAGTTTATAAGGACAGCGATATAACTAAAAGAACACAACAAGACCTCAATCATATCCGAGAGATGTTTTTTGGTGGTTATTGTCTTCACATCACCACCTGCACATAAACTAGGACCTCAGTACTCAATTCGAGAAGCACTGAAAGAATGAATCAAACAACCATAAACTGAAGACGGGGAAAAGCACATATAGATAGCACATAGTTGGTAACAGCACAGAAACACAGAATAAATATAAAGAACCAGATTTAGATAAGAAACAGAGCAAAAAAGTGCAAAAAGCACCTTCTGCACAAGAGGTGTATTTTTGTCCTTTTGAATTTCAGCAACAACCCCTTTAATATCCATTCCTGCATAAGACATTGATGATTACCCTCAAAACCTTCCCTTACACTGGACAACCCACACAACAAAGAAAAAAGAAAATTACAAAGACAAATGGTATTGATAATAATAATTCACATTCTCAGTTCAATGAAACAAACTTAAGAGAAGTCCTATTTCTAATACTAACAGATTATCGGATAAAAAGGGGAAAAAAACAGGACTTCCCACTATATATTACCTGCGCAAAATGCACGAGGAGCGCTGCCTTCAACCATAACACATTTAACCTTCGGATCGGATTCCCATTCATCGAGAAAATTTTTGTATTTAACGTCCATATCTACATCATAAGAAGGTTACACGTTCGTATTCGAAGTAAAACCAAAAACCAAAAGCAACCAAAAATGATGAGCAAGAAACAGAAGGTTCCTGGTTTCCTTCTATCATTTGGAAATTCGAATATCCAATTCAAGCCCTAACCTCATAACAACACCAAGCTAAGCCTAGATACTCAAAATTGGATCCAGAACCATCCATTTTATTTCTTTCCACTTGGTCAATAAAACTTCAAAATAAAAATAAAAATGAACATAATATTTAAAAAAAAAAAAAGACAGAGAGGTATTACCTAAGTTCATGGCATTGAGAGCTTTGGGGCGATCGAGAGTGATGACAGCGACGCCGTTTGGATAAACATTTCCTTTAACGAACTCTTCAGAAGCAGAAGCCATGATCGCAAAGCTTCGGTGGTACAGAGAGGACTTGCAAAGGAGAGGAACGTTGAGAGAATTCAACGGCAGAGTGTGAGGAGTAAAAATAATTTTTGAATTGAAAAGGAGAACTGATGCTGAGAGTAAGCTTTTCATTTTTGTGCAAGTAAAAAATCAGTGTCACAGCTTTTGTGTGAGAAAGTTATTTCCGGAGATGGACCGGTTTACGGTTTACCCATAAGATTCTAGTTGAATTTAATGGGCTTTTTTGCTCGTAATTAGGCCCAAATCATATTGGGCCTTTGAGTAGGCTAATTTATCCTACGACCAGGTTATTAGTTTTGTCGCTATAATCGACAGGTCGTCCCCCTTGCAGAAATTTGTCGGTGCCATACTGTCCGGTGGTGTTATTTTATTGTTTATGGCTGTCTCCGTGTTATTTATTGCGTTCTGTCGTGGTCATCACTGACTACTGAGGGCGAACACGGCTTGAACGCCGTCGTTCATTCATTCACTCCTCCGGAAGAACAATGGGGAGGTAAAACCTATATCGCTTAAACACAAAAAAAAGCCCAGTGTCAAAGAAAGCCCAACCAGTTTATATGGTTGGATAACATTTTTTTATTTAAAAAAATATATTAAAAGACAAACCAACAAGTATTTAATATAATAAAACCAACAAATGCCAACTGCTTCATATATAAAATACAGTTAAACCCACAACACTAATACAAACCAAAACCATAATATTTTACATTAATTTCCTACTATTTAATTTCTTCCATCAAATTATGAACACACAACAGAAATTTATTATTCTTTTACCATATCTTCCTCCTAAAAAAAACCAGAACAGAACACTTCTGTCTAATTGTTGGCAAGTCCTAACACCCCATTGAGCACGTCAAGTAACTGCTGGTGTGCCGTTAGATGAGGGAAATGGCCATGACTATCTATAATCTCCACCGTTGATTTTGTCTTGATCTTCTCTTGCATGTAGTATGCAACTGAGTTTGGCACAACAATGTCGTTTGATGGTTGAATTATAGTGCAAGGAACCTGAATCATTTCAAGAATGTCCCTTTCATCGGAGTAAAACACAGTTTTGGCTATTGAGAGGGCAATTTCAGGCCTCATGTTAGACAAGCAATTTATGAACTTTTCTACTGACTCAGGATCTTTTGAATCCACGACAACAGAAGCAAAGCATCGAACCCAGTTTTGGAAGTTGGTTTCTATGTCTTTAATTAAACTATCAATATCTGAGCTCTTGAACCCTCCTTCATAATTATCTACATTTATGTACCTACACATCACATGGAAATGTATTATTAAGAATTATATATACATAAATCATAATCTAAATTCATTGCCACTGTTTTCAGCGACTCAATACTTAGAATATGCTCTGCAAGATTAGTATGTTAGCTTCTTTTCTTGATTAGTTCTTAAATTTAAAATAATAAAAAAAGACATTTGAATATTGAATTAGAATTTTAAATTATGACTATAGAAATAAACTCAATATAAAAATAAATGGATGATTTTGTGACGGTTATTATTTTTTTATTTATTAAAAGAATGTCAATCTATAGTGTGTAGTCCAGCTATATAAAATGAGATATTGTTGCAGTATCATAGCAATCTAGGTTTTGAAGAGTTTAATTACTTCTTGATATCTAGTTAACTTAGCAAGGGATTCATACGGCAATTGAAATAATAAAAAGAATTTCAAATTAAAAATAAAACTGTCAGTAAAAAAATAAAACGCTAATCATCAGGTGAGATAACGCTTCACAAAATGCTATGATAAAATTGTTTTATAATTACCTCGTTGAATGATCTAATATATCAAAACAGTGTTTTGACTTAGTCAAAACTCTAAACACTCTTAAACAGTTTTACTGAACGACCAGAACAAAACTAACACAATTATTTTGGAGGAGCCAAATGAAATTTTTTTAAACTTTTATGGGGGACGATTTTTTTTATATTTTTTAGGATTAAAATATATTTTTTTGGCCCAGGCCCCCGACCTTAGCCCCCAAGGAGCCACACCCTTGTTAGGGCCCCCAACAAATTTGATCCCTTCAAATCATAGAGCAAAGATAAATATACACTGGGCCGGCACAAAAATTTAAATCATAAAAGGTATAATTAACAACAACATGTATATTTATTTGTTTAGGGTTTTGAGTTACATATAGAATGGACTTCGATTTGTTTAAATTATTTTCCAAATTATAAAAATACGATGTTAAACCTAAATAAGATCCTAATGGTAACATTTACTTAAAAAGAAAAATTCATGGTCTACATAAGGAGCACAAAGACAAGAAAACAAAGAATACGGCAGCATCATAACTAATCTTGTTCGTTTCCACATGTTTGGTTGTCGTTTCGTGGTAATAGATATATAGTACATCAATTTAATCATCACAGTCAAATTTCATTTACTCAAACGACATGATAGCGTGTATATATATATATATATACATAAGTTTCTTAGTATATTTTTATGTTATGCCTTTTTTTATTTTTTCCTTCTCTTATTAATTATCCCAACCACCCATCAAATAGTGCGGTTGCAATTTCAATACCCCACAAAGTAAACCCTCCCTATGCTTATAAATTATCCCTACAACTAATAGCCTTCGTCTTTTCCCCTTAAAACAAACTTTTATTTCTACCCTGAGCTACACATTAAGGTGAGCCTTTTACTCTCTTTCTTGCAAGAAATGATCAAGGTGTTGGAGCACTAATAATAAAAAAATAATTCCTTTCGGTGTTAAAAAATCGGACCGTGTGAATGATTTAAAAAAAAGGATTTGTCTTTTAATTCAAATTGCTGGAAAATTTACGTCTAAAATTTGAGAATATTAATTAGAAATTATTGAAATTTATTTTTAAGATAAAGTTTGCATATGTTAATTATTTAGCACAGCTAAATAACACTTAAATTTTTTTTTTTTAACATGTGAAAAATCATGATCTAAAGAAAAACTATTTCAACTATAAATATTAAACACTCTCATTCTTCTTCGATCATATTCACAACAAAGAGTAATTACTAGAAAAAGATAAGAAGTAATAAGAGTTAATAAAACTATAAACACATTACAAAAAAAAAAAAGAAGATTTACCGATTAAAGCTAGCAAGAAACTAAAGAAATTATTCGCTATCGAAGAGAAAATAAGTTATTACCATAACCAATAGCTGGCTTATTGAGTTTTAAGGCATGATTTTTTGTAAGATTAAGAATATAATTTATGGAAAAAATACAAATAAAGAGAGACCGTCACTAACTCTAAAATAAAATTAATCTTGTACTAGAAAGGATACGAGAATATACTGAGAAAAAAAAAAGAAAACACGCTATATCTTGTATTGGTTACTCTATATATATATAGAAATTGGAATTCCTTTCAGGACTAGTATCATCGGAGTTTGAACCTTCATATTTCATATATAGCCTAATAAAAAAATGGGAAAAAAAAGAGATTTAGATTGTATTTCAGCGGACTTTATTTGCAAAGTTGAAATTCGAAATCTGAAATTATCACAAAATTAGAATTTTAGTTGAATATTATTTTAACGAAACCATGAAAACATATGGGCAAACCAAAAAAGAAGGAAAAGAAAAAGAAAAAATTGGGAAACTAACTCTTTTTGAATCAAGAAGAGTAACAGTAATGAAGTTTTTACCTGGGAGAAGCTGCGATAAGTATCAATCTCTGAAAAAGGTCAGGCCTTTTAATGGAAGCAATGCAACCAATCATACCAGACATGGAATGACCAACAAAAACTAGTGGTGATTTAAGGTTCATCTCGTCTATAAGAGAAATTAAGTCGTCTGCAAAAGCATCAAAAGAAGAGTACTTTTCAGGGTCAAAAAGCCCTTCTCCTTCTTGGTTTTCTGTAACAGCACTAGAAAAAATCCAGTCAAAAACCAGAATCCTGAAATGCTGAGACAAGTTTGGAACTATTTTATCCCAAGCACTCTGATCTCCTCCATACCCATGTGCAAGAACCAGGACTTCGCTACCGGAGCCGATGATTCTTGCGTTCATGGCTTTTGATAGACCTGTTTCAAGAAACACCATGCTTGTCTGATGAAGAAAAACAAGAAAACAATAGGGTTACTAGGGAAAAAAAAGAGAGAAAATGGGTCTGGTAGTTGTTCCTGTGGCTTGTATTCTGTTATATAGGAAGAGAGAGATGTTTAATACTAAATAATTAAGCATAATAACAATAATAATAATAATAATAATAATAAAAGAGGGATAGATGCAAGGCCAGGGTCACGCTTCACGCCGAAACATGCCATACAGTAGTCATTTCTGACCTTTAGGTTATCATTAAATATATCCTAGCCATTAAATGTTGAATTGGTTACCTGCTGAGCAGGTTAAAGGGTGGAGCATGAGGATAGCTTTTTGTTTTGATTTTCTCGATCCATTATTTATTTTAAATGCTGCACATAACTCCTGAAGAATTGAGCCATCAATTCTTCATTTTAATCATTTTCATACGTGGCCGTGACGATCTTGTGTTAATTGGTCACTTAGCGACAACATTTTACAAAACAAATTTTATTACTTATTCACTTAATAATATTTAAAAAAATCATTAATTCAATTTTTTCTTTTGAAATTAATGTTAATAAATTCACATTAATTTATATTTTAATGGTAGAATAAGTCACAATGTTAATTTATTTAATAAAATACCCTCGAATAAAAATTTTGCAAGTATAATAATCCGAAATATAAGAATATATATATATATATATTAAATATTTTTTAGTAATTGTTTTATTTAAAAATTTAAGAACTAAAAGAGTTATTCCATATGAAATATTAAGAATCAAGTATACCTTTTAATTGAATGATTGTAATATTACTGAGTTCTTTTTTTTTTTTTTGAAAAATAATATTAATGAATTCTTTATTTAAAAGTAAGATAGTAACGTTTGAAATGCCAATTTTACAATATATCAAGGATTATTTTTAAAGTTTACTTTGTTTATTTAGCCGCTTACATTTTTGAAAGCAAAATAATTAAGGCCTTCATAATATAACATCAATGCTTATCATTTCATTACAAATACCCATGACATAATATAAAAGAACAAAAATAGTGAAAAAAATGTTTGTGAGACGTTCTTAATTTTGAACCTCCTGCTCCTAATTTCTATTTCTAAAGAATCAAAATATATTTTATGAATTTAAACTCGGCTCGAAAAAAGTTTGAAAAAATTGGATTTCAATCGAGCGCGAGCTCGAATCTATATTTTCAAATTCGTTGAGTTTCGAGTCTAATATATATATATACCTTTTTTGTTTTAAAAGCATATACGGTGTCAAGCTAGCTAGGGACCAGTAGTAAGGTAGCATGTCCTAGTTGTATTCTTCAATTAGAAAGGGTTTTTGGTTTTGAAACTTCAACTCCTCTCAAGTCTTTTCTGTGATAATTATTGAGCTCAAAGGATAGGTAGCTAACTAATTGGCAGTTATCAATTCGGTATGGTTCCAAAACTCGCTGACTAAATTTCAGGATCGGATTGGATCGATCCACGGTGACCGGTCATTTCATTTCCATGCAACTGAAACTAGGACCATATTAAAGCATCTTCAACGCAATAATAGATTGTGAAATGTGGCTAAATACATATTTATAGAGGTTAGATTTTAAAAATGGTTCTTAGGGGATCCGAAACAAAACCAATATTGAAAATCATGTATAATTTTTAATGGGTATCATGAAGCATAATTGATAAACAAAACCAAATAATCGAATCAAAATCAAATCGAATTATGGTTCGATTTTGATTTCAATTCTTAAATAATTTAGTTCTAGTTTTGGTTCCAAATTTAATAAGAACCGAACTATAGTTCTAGTTCTAATTTCTATTTAGAATTGAATTAGAACCAGAACCAGAACTAAAACCGCACAATCCTAAAAAAAGTTTAAAGGCAAATAAAGAAGAAGGCATAAAGAAAAATAAAAAAAATAAAAAGCTAAGTCACGCTGTCTAACAAATGCTATGAAAATAAGGAGTATGATGGAAAGTGTTTCATTTTTCTCTTTTTGACATATCAGACTCACAGACTAAATAGACAATAGTGTTGGAGAACGTTTTTACTTTTAATTTTTAATTTTTCAGATGTGATAAATAAATTAATTCAATTAACGGTTGCATAGGAGATGCTCTTCGGTGCTTTCGATTACAATCTACAGGTTCGGGCATGGATTTCAATATTCTTTCATTTTATAGAGAATATATCAAAATTAGTACTCATTTCCGATAGATTCTGATTAGAAATTGAAACTGATTTGTCCCTCTATAATTTCAATTTGATAGATTTCAATTTAGTCAAAAATCAAATAAATTTTAGCTACGTATCAATTTGTATTGAAATTAGCAGTAGCGAGATCTATATATTAATTTTGATATAGTTTAGAGATCTCAAATTATTGTTTTTTTCTTTTAATTTGTTAAAAAAATATAAATATGATAAAAATATTTTATTAATAAAATAGGGATTAAGAAGCAAATCTATTTGGCAAATTGAATTAACTTTTAAAATTGCACTGTACTTTCATTGGACAAGAAGAACAAGAAAAAGAGAAAGAATAGGTCAATGTTTAACGGTCAATACGTCTTATTTCGAAAGAAAAATAAAAAACAGTTAATTGTCTTATTTCAAAAGAAAAATATAAAACAGTTAATACATGTGTCTCGGTCTCACGAGCATGAAGCAGACGGTTAAGCATGCCAAATGAGATTTAGTATCTTTCGCACGTGAGACAGCAAGATTCACCAATCATTAATTTGACCCTTTTATTTTTACTATTTACCACGTCAAGATTGGCGGCAGCACATATATAATTCCGATTCAATTCTCCGCTAAGGTTGGATATTTTTACTATTAATTCATGTTTTTTTCATGTAATGGGAAGTTTTTTCCCCTCAAAATAACTTCCTCATCTTAACAATAATATTATATATATTATGGATATGATTTGGGTCCATCCATCACGGTGATCCAATTAGATCCAATTTATAATAGAATGGCAGATTACAGTTAAATTTAAATAATTAAATATAGAATATTTAGATGAATTATTATTTTATTATCTAAATCAATTAAAGGATTACTTATTATGGTGAAAATTTATATATTTTATTAAAATCATCTTCAAGCGGAATGATCTAATATTATCTTTTTTATTTTTAATATTATCATTTAAAATAATATATGCAATTCTTTTGGTTTATGGCGAACTGGATTAGCTTTTGATGATAAAGTTTAATGTCTGATCTATGTGAGTATTTGTAACGTTTGATATTATATTAGTGAATTATATTTTAAAAAATAAAAATACAAATTTAACAAGTATTTAAATATAGCTTTGTTGTTTTTATTCGAGTGAGAAAAAAAATATTAAGAGATTGGTGTCAAAATTTTATACATTGAAAGAGACTTAGACGTGTATTTGATGATTTAATTAAATAATATTTATCCTTTTCCAATAAAAAAATAGAGGTAAGTAGTAATTTCATTAGATGTTTCGTTTAAAAAATACTGATCCCATTGAGTGCAAGTATAATGGATAGGATAGGATGGGAGTCAATCACGCCAACACACATGGCACGTAAATCTTTGACCGATCAAAATTGAGGAGAATTAGATCAAATTCATTAGGACCGTTGGGATCTTAATGACCGTTGTGGCCACTCTTTTTATTGCTCTATGGTAGGCCGCCCTCCACAAGAATAATGTGTATAAATCCTGTACTTTTTTTTTTTTACTAGCAATGTGTTCATAGCAAACCCTTTTTTTTATTGATAGAACAAATTTTATTTTAGTAAAAAGTTTTTACTGTATATAAACGGATTTAAACTTCTTTCATTCCGTGAATTGTAATAATAATAATAATAATAATAATAATAGAACAATAAACCAAATATACAATTATAACATGCAATTTTAGAGGAAAAAGAAATACCTCTTGGCTTTATGTAAGTTGTAATGACAGCAGCAAATAATATTCAGATGCAAGTGTAGTTGTAGGAGATTCTCCATACCATATGAGACAAGTAGATGATACTTTGGCTGTGGTTAATTTGTACAAACAAATCTAATTCTATTATTAGGTGAAATGTGACTACTTGTGTAGTTGTGGGGCCAAGAAAGCAGAACCACAAAAGAAAAAGATTGGTTGGAGTCGTTGGGTATATCTGACATTTATATGTGTGTGTGTTGAGACCTGAGACACAAAAGGACCATTTTGTCTTTTGTGTTAATTGGAGTGATGTTGGGATGTGAGTGAAAAAGGAAGGATAATGAGTCCAAGGCATAACTTTTCTCTCATTAAAGTTTGTGGGCCCCAACCATGTTCTCCTCCCTTATTCTATTGGGAAATTCAAATTTCCATGTCCAGTAATGTTTAGTGCTAGACTTGTGATCGGTTGGACCCGACTTCTTGATTTAAAATATGTGATCTATATTTACGGTTAATTATTTTTTAATAATGGTTTTTTTTCAAGATCGTTCAGAATTATTAAAGAGTAAATATTTAATTTAATTTTATAGAGTCACATAAAATATTATTTATATTCTTATTCAAAATTAATAAATTTTAGAGAGATATACAATTTAAATTTAAAATTTATATCTCTTTTCATTAAATAGCTCTAGATAAAATAGTAAATGCCTTGCATCTCCCAATATGAGCATTAATTATTTTCTATATATATATATATTGCATTGTTAAAGATCTCACCAATGCTCACACATATATATTTTTGGCCTATATATTGTTATCCATATGATCTTCAATTTCATTAAATCGAAAAAATGAAGAAAAATGCAAAAAATTAAAAAAATGATACAAAGAGAAATTGATTCTAAAACCAATCTTTAAAATCACATTAGGCAACTTGCCATTCAAACTAAGAGTCCTAATAATTTATTTTGATCAAAACAGTTAATATTTAGTGTTTTTTTGTGTGTATTGATAAATTATAATTGAAATCTAAAAAAATATAATATAGAAGACGGATGAAATTATTATTTGTATATAAATCATTTAAAATATTTTAGTATTAGGTTACGCTATTAAATCATCTGTCTCTTCAATAAATTTTAGACACAAATCAATTATATTTTTCCATTAATCCAATTAGGTGATTAATATGAGTTAAGTTTAATAAATATGAAAAAAAATAAAAAAGTGACATACGATGGAATTAATCCTAAGACCAATTTTTAAAATCAAATCAGATGACTTGTACTTGTATGGTCAAAGCTTCACCGTTTATATTGAACAAAACAACTAATATATAACATTCACTCTGTCACTCCAAGATCTCTTTTCCCCCGAGACCATCTTCACATCACCATTGCTATCACCAAGGCTTTCTTTCCTCTTCTCCCCACTAACACTTCCAGAGGAACCACTGCCAACACTTTGCAGTACCCTAGCAAGCCACTTCCAAAAGGTTTTTTTCCGACTGAGGTGTTTGGATGGAACATCATTTTATGTGTTTGTTGCTGCTAGTGCATGAGGTGAAATATTAAGGTAGTTGGTTTACATTTCAAAAGCGGTTTTGCTGAGGTGAAAATCATGGAACTAGGATCGAGAATTTTAGAGAGCTCCAAAATAGTATCTACCACCTCACCATTACCGAAGGTAAGTACTAGATTCAGAGGAGGGGGGCGTTGTATCTGGAAATGTGTCGATTTTCGGGTTTGAAGACAGATTCAGTTGAGTTATATTGTTGGCTACTGGAGTTGTTAAGTGAAGATGGTCAGACATAGAAAGACCAGTTGGTGGGACACTAGAACTCTAATAGGACAGCGAAGGAGAGGTATGGGTTAGAAGGTCAACAGGTTGGGTTGGCTGAGTCGGGTGGTGTAGTAGTGAATTATGAACTTCATATCTAACCTCATTAGAAGCTAACTTCTTAGATATCTCCACATTCATCCGACTTAGCTGGGCGAGAATATCATCAATTAAAGCAAAACCCATTGCTGGCCCATCCTCGTTATCCTAGCCTGAATCAGTCTTAGATTTCACAAGGGACACACCCTCAGGAGGTTGAGGCTAAGCCTTGTTAGCTTGAGCTTGGACCTTCTCAGCAGTAATAAGTTTGAAAAATAACTTCTTAGGCACTTTACTGAACTCCTTATCCCTGGTAGAAAATGCATTGTTTTTCTAGAAAGGTGAAGCCTTCAACTCATCTCCATGTGAAACTGACTCTTCTCTAGACTTGTATTTGTTCCAACTTTCTCACATTGAGTACAGGAATGCCCGCAGCAACCACAGCAACAACAGAAAGTTAGAAGGCCTTCGTACTTAAAACGGATCTAAAATGACTTCTTGTTCAGTTTAAGCATCGTGCCCCTAAGAAGTGGTTTCTGAAGGTCCACCTTTAATCAGAACCTAATATACTTCCCCCAAATCACCTCAACATGCTCATGCCACTCGATAAAAGTCCCTAACTTCTACAAACGAGTCTAGCTACCTCCTCATTCATACATCGAAGAGGCAAGTCATTGGTACGGACCCATAGCGGTGTGGTTTTAAAACACATATCGGATAGTTGCTCATCACCCTTCTTTCAAAACTAGTATATTGCGTTCAAAGTGCCAAGTCGTTACTACACCATGTTTGGATTTCCACACTGTAGTCATCGTATCCATAAGAGCAAACTTATTAAACGAACTTTCTGGCTTTCCTACTAAACAATGATCTTCCTTTTTCTCCCCCCTTCCACTTGTCGCAATGTGTATCTCAATCTCGTCAGCTTCATCATGCGTAGAATTATCAGAAGAACTCATACCTAATGTCGATCTCACAGACTGGCTTTATACTTGTCGATATAGTGCCTAACAAATCCTATGGAAAAGAACCTATCACCAAAAAGAGAAAATAAAATGTGCAGTACCATCGAGAGAAAAGTAAAAAAGAAAAAGAAACCCTAAATCGAAAAGAAGAAACGACAAAACTCAAAAAAAAAAGAAAATGAAAAAAAACACAACAAAAAAACCAGACGGCTAGAACAAACGCTCACAAGAGGCCAATCTGCACAATGTGATAGTGATTTGATTAGCCACAGATGTCATTCCATGCAAAACTTGAGACGATAGCTTCCTATGGAAGAAACTCTAGCCGCATAGGCGACGACTCAAACTCTCACATTAGGAGAGGACCTCATGTATACAAGGATTTTCCTCTAAATGTAAATTAAGTTTACAATATTCTTTAATTTTATTATTGAGCTACTAAATATTGAATTTTTAAATTTTTATCTTTTCACTCTCAAATTTTTTAATAAAAATAATTAAGAAGTAATTTATTAATGAGAGTTATAAATAATGGAAAAAAAAATATTCTTTTCCAATGAATTATCATTTTAACGGGTGAAACTTTCCAACTCTTTTAACTTGACCAAAAACAGTTTTTATTTTTTAATTTTAATAATTTTCATTATGAAAAAATTGCAATTGTTTAAAATAACTTTAACCCTCAATTTATTTTGTTAAAGGTTTTTCCTATTCTTTTTAGTTTGAGCTATTGCAAAGTTAGTAGTAATCCAATATAATGTTTGATTTTTTATTGTTTTCTTTTTATTTTTCCATAATAAATACATAATAGTTTTTCTATTTATGCAAAAAATGGGAAGTCTCATATTCAAATCCTTTTAATGATAAGAATTTTCATCAATTTTGTGAGCAATAAAGATGGAGAGAGAGAGAAGATAGCCTTCTGTTGTGTGTTTTTTTAACATGTCTAATCTCCTAACAAATAAAAAATAATACATAATTACTTTGACGGTTAAAAGATTAGATTTATCATCTCGATTTGTATGTGTTTTTGTTTATTTTGGGTCTGTTCGGTAAAATTAGTTATTTTGATAGTTTTTAATTATTTTAGAGCGTTTAGCTGTTAGCTGTTTGAGTAACGTTTCATGAAATGTTAAAAGCTAAACGTTATATGAGTTAACTTTTTTAAAAAATTACCCTAATCTTTAAAAATTAGTCTAAACGTTATGTTACTGAATAACTTTTTAAACAACGTTTAATATTTTAGCTAGTCAAAACTCTAAAAATTACCTAAAAAGCTTTGTCGAACACAACCTTTGTTTCACATGCAAATGATTCATCGCCACTCCCATCCTCTAGGAGGTTCATCACCTCTCCATTGCATTACATTATAACTACGTCATGATGATGCAATTACTGGCTAACATCAATTTTGAGAAAAGTTTCACGTTTGAAATTGAAGATCGTTGAAATCTTTTTCTGTGGTGTGAAAGACATCTTGCTTTTGATATATCCTTTTCTCGACCATTTTTGTGTTTTACGATTTTGGAAATAACTATAATGGACAATGAAATAATAAATAACTGTTTATTCAGTTATTTAACATAAAATGATAATAAAAATATATAAAAGCGAAGAACAAAATAAAAACAAATGATAAATATAGGAATGATAAAATTATAAAATGCTAAATGTTAAAAATAACGTTTTATAAAATCAAATTTTATTAAAATATTAAACACTATTTAAAACCCTGCTACCGGACATGGTCTCTAAATACTAGGAGATAAAAAATATTAATCTTTGACCCACCATTAGTTATTAACAGTCGGTCAATTTTCAATAATGTTGCTATAAACATTTACAAATTCAATTCAAAGATCTTTTCATAATAATAATAATAAATATTATTTTTAAAATTAAAAATATTATGATTATAACAATATTAAAAATAATAAAATGAGTTGAAATAAGTAAGATGTCACAATCAACAAACATCTAATGACATTCATTATAAAAATTGTACCGTTATTGTAATAGCAATTTGTCCTACGCATTTAGTTGTTGTCCCTTAGCAGGAAATCTGCAAAAACAAAGCACAGTGGACAAATAAAATTGCGCAGCATTTGTTTTGAGAGTATATATATTTCCTTATTTCCTTAAAGACTTTGAATTGATTGGATAAGATAAGAATCAGCAAATGATTTTAAAGCCATGTGAGAGACCATAAGAGCTTTCTACTTTGTTCATGTCAAGAATTTTAGACCATATTTATTTGACCAAAAATTGCCATTTGAGAAGGTCAATAAAAAGTGGTTCTTTGGCACTTGTGTTTGTTTCTTATGGAAAGCAACTAACCTTTGTTTGTTTGTTTGTATTTTATTTATTTGGTTGAAACATCATATCTTGATGTTAAATAAATATGGTAGACTGGGTCTTTCCTTTCTTTTTTTTTTCTCAATTTTTTTTATTTTAAATATTCAATATTTAAAATTATTGCCCGACTAATTTAGATTTGCATGAATGCGCCTATAAAGAGGCCAAACACTCCTTTCCAAATATTTAAAGGAATTCAATACTTCCTTCCAAATGTTTAAAGAAACTCCATATTAAAAACTCAAACTCAAGACCTTTAATCAAGAGAAAAATTATCTATATTATCACGTCTCAACCTTTGAGAGTTAGACTCTGTTCGGCAATTTTAGCAATTCTAATAATTACGAGCTATTGTTTGTTTTACTAGCTGTTATATTTTGAAATAGAAGGTGTGAATGATGGTGTAGTTGAATATTTATTTATGGATAATGAATTTTAAAAAATTCTCTCCAATGCATTAGTTTTGAATATTCTTTCATTCTCTTTTTTCTTTCTTTTCTGAGCCCATAATTTAATATTCAACCAATCACTCAAAAGTAATAAATATTAACATTATTTAAGAGATCCTCTAGAAATAGAAGGTGTAGTAGACAATGCCTATTGATTTTTTTTACATATCTGCTTGACATTCTAAATAGACATTAGCATTGAAGAATATTTTTCAAAAAGCCTTTCTATTTTTCTCGTATGACAATTAAATAAAAGCAATTTATATTTGCATTGGAGTAGACCCAATTTTTAGTTGCTGACGTGGAATTGATCTGAAATTCCCATTAAAGTAAAGAAAGTAGAATGGTATTTTTAGTTGTACGAGTAAAAAAGATAAAAAATTTATATAAAACTGTCCATCAAAATAAAAGTACAGATCCTCATTTCTTTTTTGGCCAGTAATATTTCAACCTTGTCGTTGATAAGGGCAAGCTTCTGATCTATGATTAAATACCAATAAAATAGATAATTTAATTGTCATGATCCACGATAAGGTTGAGTACTCGGGAGAAAATGGTGCAATGAATCATAAGTAAAACAAAAAGTTGATATTCAACTCAACTCAAGACCTTTTGGCATTGATTGGTTGAAAGGACAAAAAATTAAATGCTAAAAGTGAAAATTGAAAGCCAAGAGTATAAACTAAATTATTTACCTGCTAAAGCATAAATGCTTACGTTAGTTGGACGGTGAACTTCCATAATTTAATATTTCTATTTATGGTTTTCAATTTTAGATATTTCCTTTTTCTTTTCTTTTTAATCTAAATTGGAGGGGTGAGATAAAGTCTCAACCCGAGTCTATCATGCAAAACGCATCAGCGCTTTATGACTAAATTATGCCCATCCCTAGACGCTTCTACAATAGGATCGATTTGCTTAAATTTGGTCTCTACCAAATTTATTAATTAATTAATGAAAAATATATATTTTTTTAAATAAAAATATTTATTATATATAAAAAAAAAGAGTTTAAATAATTTTAAAAATTTCATATTTTATTGATTTGACATAAATATCGATAACCCTCACATGAAGATTTGGGCAAATAAAAAGATAAAATAAAAAGCAATAAGACTTTAATAAGTTTAGGAAGTTGAGTTTCTTAGAGCGAGGGATTTTAAATTCCCGAGAACTTTTTTTCTAGTGATAACCAAACACATCACTAATTTCAACTTTTTGGAAATTTCAACTTTCATTCCCTACCTACACCCAACCAAACATGACTTTAAAATGGGAGGAAAAATATGTAATTTTAAGTGATATTTTTTTTATCAGTAAATAAATTTATTTTATTTATAAGCTAGGTAAAACTCAACTAATCTAGGTAACTAATGCAAGTCAATAGGCTTTCCAATACACCAAAACTTAATCTGAACAAGTTAAGTGAAAAAATCTGCAAGAAATATACAGTAATATATCTAAAAGCAAAAAAATATAGTCTTTCTTCTTGAGATAAGAATAAAACAACTAGACCAATATTCAAATGGAAGAGCACATAAGCAATGAATTTTAAATCATGCCACAAATGGTTCCGCAGGATCAACACCCTTCTTAGCTAAATAATTTGCAAATTGATTGCATTTTTTGCTTACGTGCTTAAAATCTACTGTGATCAAAGAAGACGATAGAGAGTCAAACCTATTAAAACAAACCCACCATTGCCAAGGACGTTTATCTATTTGAGAAACCCACAAAACGACATTTTTTAAGTTTGATTCAATAATTAAAGATCTAGAAAAGTATCTAGAACGATTAAATAGTTCAACTGCCTTCAAAATTACCAATAGTTCAGCTTCATTAGAGTTTAGGATTCTCACCGATCGATAGAAAACACAACTAACCAAGCCAAGAGAATTTCTCAAAATCCCACCAATACCAGTCGGGCCCGGTTTTTCTCTCACTGCCCCATCAACATTAAACTTCAAAACACCTTTGGGTTGATTGATCCAAAGCCTGGGCAAAGGTAATACTCTTCCACAACTATTCTGTATGTTACTATTACATACCAAGATAGAAAAGGAGATCCTCTCATATAGGCTAAAAGGTAAAGTAGAAAATTTTAATTTTAAAATCTCAAAACTTCTAAATTTAAAATCATCAATCACCTTTTCTTTCTCCTTCCAAATGTTAGAAAAAATTAATAAATTTCTCCTTAGCCAAATAGACCAAATTGTGACAAAAAATAATATGTTTTAAGTGATATTACTAACAATCAAAGTGATTTCATTTATGTTAATAATTGGGTCCCTCAAAAGAACATAATAAACCATCTATATTATGATTTTTCGCTAATTAGTGAAACGTCGGCAATGTTTTTAATAAAATAAAAAAATTAAAAAAGAAAAAAACTTGAATATAAAGGCTTTAGGGTCCCCATGACAGCACTGATTACTAAAGAAATTGACACTTCCCTAATGCACCAAAACACTGATTCCTTTAACGGATCTTTTTTTTTTGAATTGATGAAAAAATACATATCTAGAAAAGTTAGTTGGTTTGGTGCCTCTCATTTAAAAGACGGTTCCTAAATCCTACTATTGTTAAATGCCAATGGGAAACATCTTCCAAAAACTGCTGCCTTTTCATTTTCAGGACCAAAAGCTGAAAAGGCATCTTTTAAATGTTACTTCTTGCTGCGGTTTAACTTGTAGCAGCTGAATTGTAAATCTTTCTCCTTTTTCTGGACCCATCCCATATCACATCATTACTTTTTTGTTAATAATTCAATCATTTTCTTTTTTTTTTTTCATCAGATACTATATACAATTAGTATTATTCAACCGCAGTCACAATAATTTGAAAGTCAGTTAAAGGTGGTATAACGATATCAAATCCCGTTAAGAATAGGCAGATCCAGAAGGAGCAGGAATATATATTGCAACAAAGTTTCCACTTAAAGGGAAGGAGAAAACTTTATTTCATAGGTTGACCATTAATTGAGAAGATGGGTACTAGTAGGAATCGGAGTACAAGCACAATTGAACCAAACCATATCCATGTAATTCAATTATTTTGTTGATTTTTCAATTATAGATTGGAAATTATTAATCATTGATCTGCACTTTATTTTGGGATTGACATTTTTGATTGTAGACAAATTATTACTCATATTTTAATTATTGGGTCCCACAAAAACAACTTAAATATTTAATTAATGAAATGAAGAAAACTTTAATATTATTTAATTATTGAGCCATAAATATTATTTTGAGAAATCCACTTCAATATTATTTTTAAAAATATATCCAAAAAAAGTTTATTGTCCAAATATAAAGGTAAACATAAAAACTAATAACATGTAAATTAATTTATTTTATCTTCATATTTTTGTAGCTCTTAAAATAATATAATATGAATTCTGTTTTTCCAGAAATAATATTATAATGGCCTTTTAACCTCACAACCATTGAATTGCTAACCTAATTGCCCAGGTTAGATTTGTAGTTCAGATACCCTAAATTGAAAATAAAATGATAGAATATCTGAAAAATGAAACTATATTGGCATGCATCTGTGAGAATTTTCACTATTACAGTTCTGCTATACATACGTTGCCCCAGGCTCAAAACGAAAGAGATGACAAAATGGCCAAATAGCACACTTGAGGACCTTACACAAAGCTTCGACCTACTTCATCTAATTGAGGTCGCTCTATTAAGAAAGATCCTTCATTTTGTAGTATCCCCATTTTCACTTGATAAATCTATGCCTGTGCAAAAAGGGACAGAACTAAGAATCTCAGTTCATCAAGAATAGATTCAATATGCATAAAAGTAGTAAAATGATGAAGATAATATGTTACCCTAATGGGAGTAGGTTCAGGAACACCGACTAATCGTTCCATTGTTTGCAATTGATCATAAGGAGCAATCTATACCATATCACATGAATTAATTAGATGTTACAGGATATGAATGGAAGATTAGATGGGCTAGAATCATGTTTTGCAAATAAAATGCATTTTATTGAATTCTTTTCTACTACTCCAAGGCCATGGATACAATACACTCACACATGCATGCAGATTAATAATAAAACCGATAAAATTGACAAAAACTAAAAATTTCAAATTCGCACAGAACTATAGTTTTTTTCAAGCCTAATATGTACCAACTGAACAGTTTGAAATCATTCTGTTACCACCAATTAACCACAACCACTGTGGATTGTACAGTGTTGATATGGATATAATAACCTTTGTCACCGTACACCACCAAGTCACTAAATTTATGATTCATATCACAGTACACTCGCTAAGTCAATAATCTTTCTCCAATGTTATTCTCAGAAAAGAAAAAAGAGAAGGAACTCCAATGTTTCCATTAACATTTCATTAAAGAATGCTACTCTGAAATTTATGATTCATTCCATGCGTCAACTACTTTGGGATTAAAATTTAGTCGTCGATTTTGTTTTATTCAAAAGTAGGAGATGTATATCAATACGTCTCTGATATAGGTAGGAAATGGATTTGGCGCCCAGCAGAAGGATATTATTGAAACATAAATCCAAGAAAGATCACTAGTGAAGGCAATGGGGTCGAGTTCCCGACTGGGCCATGAGAGTAGGCCAATAATAACCACTCATTTGCATACGGCATTTGCCTCACAGAGCTAACCTAATATTACTATAAACATGCTTTGCATTTTGTTCTAACAGAGGCATTAGTTTGGTCAAAACGGAAGTGTCACTTCACATAACAGTACTAGATTACTGATAAAAACTGTAGCTTTCCATGGAATTGTCATGTTTACCAATACTTGCAAAAAGCACGCAAAGTCACCTGGTTAAAGCCATCTGGCCATGTTATTTGCACGGCATAATTTCCCATTGGCTGAATTTCTTCAGGTTCAATATCTTCTGGAACATCAGTGTACTGCAGCTTTTGCTCCCCAGTCCATTCATCCTATTTTGAATAAACAAATGAAAAGGAAGCCATACTGGACTTTAATAACAAAAGAGGATTTGTCAAGGCTAATTTTCTAAGAGGAAAGTAACTTTTTGTCTGCTTTATAAACATTGGTCAAATAGGCTGTCTATTCTCTCAACTAATTTGCATCAGAAGTTACAGATCCCTTTTCGTTTTGACCTTCACAACTGGACTAATAAACTGTAACCAAATTAGTTCAAAAGTACAGCAGGGCCGGAACTTTTGAAGTTTAGTCAAAGATCTGCCCAACTATTTGAACCTCCATTTTTTACCATCCATGGCTGATATTAATAAAAAAAAATATAGAATCTAAGTTATTTATTTGGGAGCTGGGTGGGCATAAAGTAAATGTAAATCATAAGCTCAACCCACAGAAGATCGACCTCAATCAGGCTTTTCCAGAAGAAGAACGCCCTACACAAACCTGTAATCAAATGGGTGGCAAACTGGGACTGAAGTTAATATAAAAGAAACCAAGACCAAAAAAGTCCAAGTTCTTCATGCCATGTTTGTGATAACCCTTATTTAGCAGAGAAAGACCAGCTATAAAGGCCTAACCAAAGCAGAAAAAGTAGTTTAATTGTAGTTTTGCCCAAGTGCTAGATGATATCTTTATTTCAGAACCTATTGACTCGTTTTAGCCAATACTATGTGACTGGGCTATCTAATCAATGCGAACTCACAGTCAAGTGCTAGATGATATCTTTATTTCAGAATCTATTGACTTGTTTTAGCCAATATTATGTCACTGGGCTACGTAATTAAAGCGAGCTCACAGTCAAATAAATAAGGGCCTTCTGTCCAGACTAAATTCCTACATACCACACTTTGGGCAGAGCGATCATTCCGTCTAACGGTTGCTGGATGCAAAAGGAACTCTTCATCTGAATCTGGCACCTTCACCTTTATTGCCTTAATTGATTTATCATACATGACAGCCGTTGACACTGTAAAGGAAAAACATCACAAAACAATCATTCAGTCCAGGTTTCAAGTGAAATTCCAGAAGGTTAAAGTTCTATTTTTGCAAAGGATAGGAGTTCTTCAAAGCCAATACTCTATAGCCTTCCCTTTTGACCATTTAAAAGATCCAAAGCAAATTGCAAAACAAAAGTATGATGACGTGCATTATGACAAGTAGCTTTTTTGTGATTATATCACTGCCCTACGTCAATTTCTTGCTAAGACAAGATTCAGAGGTAGTACCTTGCTGACGAATCTTGGCACATTGTTGCACAACACAAATTCCAAGGTCCTGAAATATCTTGGAAACTTCACCTTGAGGATCAGCCACCACTTCAGGCATTCCGCTATCCCCAGAAGCAGATAGCTACACAATTAATGAAATTAATCTTCAACTTATCATGAATTTCACCATATACGACAAAATTTCAAAATTTTTGTTGCTTACAAATAAACGAGTGCTTAGTACTTAAAAGGGAAGCATGCAGATGAGTAATAGTTGTGTAAGCATATCAAACTGAAATTACATTATTTTCATACAGGTATGTTATGGCTGGCTCAGACAAGGCAAATTTAAGGAGGGATTAAGAATAGCACTAGATGCATAAGAGTGAAAGTGCCAAAAATTACTAATTCAGGTTTCCCAGGAAAAAAAAAGCTACATGAATATTAGAGAATAAAAGAGTTGCATCAGCCATGCATGTGCATCAGATAAGATCTTACAATTGAAAAAACTAGAAAATTTTATGATTGAGCAGCACAATCTACCCAACAAATAAAAAGGAAATTTAAGCATGCATCCAGAGCAGATTCAAGCTTAGCATATTAGAAGGGCATACATTTGGCCTAATTGGAAGATCAAAGAGATGAGGAATTCCAAACTGCTGGACAACCTGCAAACATGTTATCCAAGTGCATTAACATACTCCTTTTCAATAAGGATACAACACCCCCCCCCCCCCCCCTCAAAAAAATTGAAAAATCTTAATCTTCCATGAAGCAAGAAATTTGATCATCAGATAATGTGCATGCCTGAGAACCTGAACCTCTACCAAACGGGTAATAGCGTTTCCCATCAGCATCAAAGTGACACATGTTCTCAACAACTGCAACACAAGGAACCTATACAGTTGAGCAGAATACGTAAATAAGTAATGGTGATAAATGATAAGTAACAAATTTTGAATGCTTACAATTATAATTGACATTATTAATTAATTCTTCCAAATAAAAAAAATATATAAAATGCTCCAATTAGGAAGGATGTGATTTCAAATAATCATTTGAAAAGAAATTCAAAAGTGACAGTAAAGTGAAAAATGCACACCTTAAGCTTGGAAAACATGCGGACTCCTTTGGCAACATCGATAAACGCTAGCTTTTGAGGGGTGGTCACAATAACAGCAGCAGTTAGTGGGACTACCTGAATTTTATTTTACCCAGATAAAAATGTGAAAATACTGAAGGTTGTGAAAGTTATAAGCATGTGGATATACTGCAACAAAAATGTGCTAACATCCAGTTGTTGATTCAGCAAGCCCATGCTTCATAAGATAACTTAAGTTAACCACGTTTGCTGGGTTAAAAATAGTTGAGACCAAAAATGCAAGAACACAAACCTGGCATAAAGTGAGCTGTATATCTCCAGTTCCAGGTGGCATGTCAATAATAAGGTAATCAAGCTCTCCCCTACATTGAGATCAGTAAATAGTATGAAAAATTAGAATTCCATCTAGCATCATCAAGAAACAAATAGCAGGCAATACAGACATCAATAACTAATAAACACAACCTCTCTATTTTTTATTTGCTATGTAAGTCCTCAAAGATATTGAGAAGCACAACCTACCACTCAGTAGTAGTCAGAAGTTGGTTGATAACCCCAGAAACCATTGGACCTCGCATTATAGCACGACCTTGTCCAGCGAATCCAAAAGATACCAACTTGACTCCCAAGTATTCAGTTGGAATAATTGTTCTCTTCTCCGGATTCTACAGGAAGTTTATACAGTCACAATTACAGAAATTTGACTAAATTGCTGCATGAAAGAAAGATAAATACCATTTCTAGCAAACGGTTTTCAGGGGAGACCATAGTTGGTAAACTTGGACCGTATACATCTGCATCAAAAATGCCTACTCTAGCACCCATATCAGCCAAAGTATAAGCAAGATTAACCGCTACTGTAGATTTCCCCACACCTCCCTGCACAACTTTTCACAAATAAAAGTGCTGAGAAAAATTAGAATAAATAGATTTTGGTTAATTACTTCACATTCTAAGCAAATACCACAATGTGGAAATAGCATCAGCAAGGAAGTATGATCAGTTCTTCTCCCATCAAAAGCTGAAGGAGAAGCATGACTTTTATCATGATTTCCTAGTAGTATTTCCCCCATACTTGAGATGATGCAATCAAAATCCAATCATTCAAAAAGGATTAACTTTATGAGACATGTAAAACCAGTGCCCAGAATGCTACCATCAAACATGTCTACTGTTTAGTGCACATGATAAAATCCTACAGCAGATATGAAATGAGAAAAATCAAAGTTCATAGGAAGTCTACCTTGCAACTTGAAACTGCCACAATATTTGAAATCGTCTGTAACCCAGCAGGAAGTTGCCCTGCAAAAACAGGTCTAGCTGGTTGTGCTGACATTGTTACTTTCACATTCTTGACCCAAGGAAGCATAGCCACCACTTCATTGGCTCTCTGCTGAAACTGTTGATCAAAACTTTTCACTATTACTTGATCACAATTAGATTCAAACAATCGAACACAGTCCACGGGACAAAAAACAAACATACTATTAAGTTGTGAGCTATTTAGTAGCTATCTACAAAATTTTCATCATAAAAAACAAAATACTACCCTCGCAAACAAAATGTGAGTTCTTGATTGTCATATTTACCATGTCCTTGACTGGACATGCTGGTGTTGTAAGCTCCAACCGAAACGAAACCTAAATTGCAAAAATTCAAATATCTTTCAGTAAGAGCATTAATTTATTTTAATCCTCTAAATATATGTACGAAAGAAAAAATTCCATTGCTGTGAAATAAAGGAACCTCTCCTTGATCTTCATTAATATATAAATCTTTAACAAAACCACACGAGACAATATCTGTTCCAAAATCTGGATCAATAATCTGAGACAAAGCTTTCAATACATCACTCTCCGCTGATCCAGTTGATATTTTAGAAGCATCTAAAACCAACGGTAATGCAAAATCAGTTAGAAAACAGTTACCGAAAATTCCACAGTTAATTGAATTTTCTTTTTTACATAAAATTCCAATTCAGTTACCTTGAACAGAGGAAGCTCTGGTTTTGAAGGAGCCAAGGACAGACCGTATATGTGATAAACAGAGAGGCTTTTCGAGTTTTAGAGGTTGTACGGAGTAACCGAAAGCTGATAATTGAAGACATTTGCCTGGTAAAAGTAGTCCTATAAGAGGAAACAAATTTGGATCAAAAAGAGAATTAAAAAAGTAAGTTTAGATATGTATTAACTGTATAATTACCTTCTTTTGATTGAGAATTTACGGTTTGTGAGCAGAAATATAGAGAAGAAGGTGCATAGATAAGTTGCATGTTGGAGTGAGAGATAGAGAAGAAAGCCTGGAGCTATGACGGAGAACCTCATATTTTGGTGTAAAGTGATATGTGATAAAAATCGAAAAATAATTCAAAAATCGAATTTTTCGGTAGAACGGCAGCGTTTTTGAGTACGATTGGCTCTGGTAGTTGCTGACTTGGCAAAAATGTGGAGCATTTTCGCGGCTTAGAAAGTTCCATGGAAGCCCTCGCACTTTTCAGTATTTTTGGTTTTTCCCCTTTAGTACAGACGACATCTCCAGCGTCGAGCGGATCGCAGAATTTTGAAAGACCTATCGTCGTTTAACCACGTAGAATATACGACAGCCAATGTAGTAGTTGTTATATTAAGCCGTCCGACATAGACGGCAGACCTAGCTCCAGCTGTCGAACCGTTTACAATCTCCGACAACCCAACCATCACGGTAGAGGAGATAGCGTTATTTTAACTGTAATTCAGGGATGTTTTTTCCACTTTAACGGATTAGCTGTTAACCATAGCCGTCCGAGAGCTTGAGTCCATTAAATCGATAAATATACGTCGTGACTTGGTCGTTTGAAATCGAGGGATATCATCATTTGTTTTGATTGAAACCTTAAAACTTGAAAAATGGGAACTGCCTACATGTCCATATTATTTTAGAAAATAACTAAAAAAAACGCATTATTAATTCAGAATAGAAAAATAATATTAAACTTTTGGTAAGGTTACTATAGGGGAAACACGACACTCAATTTCATAATTTTTATGCTCATGTTAAAACCTAAAATGTATACAGAGAGAAGATAATGTAACTACTAAATTCAGCAATCAATTAAGGTGCCTTCTTTGAATCAGAGAAGGTAAAATAATAACAGTATCCACATATAAATATAAATGTTCTTCATAACTAGAGTCTACTGCTTCAGATGTAATTAGGACCATTTCTTGTTACGAAATTTTTTATGCCTTCTTAAGGAAGAAGCCTCATATACAAATACCTTATACAGCATGAAGCCTCAAATCCAAAAGGCACTGGCCTCAATAACAATGCAACCGTCTCTGCAATCAGCAACCAATCTTTTAGCTGGACAAACCTGTCCCTAACATAAATGGATCACTTCCTGAAGTGATTAAGTAAAAAATGCCTGTACAATGAACGGCAAAACAATCAGAGGTAATTTGTCACAAGAGAAAAAAATCTTGAAGCAACTTGCAATTATGTGTTTTAGGATGCCTGTCCTAATTTAATGCCACAGCTTGCTACAGAAACCATTCCGTGGTCTCTTGCTGGATATAATATCGGAAAAGGAGTCGACCAACTGTCCTGCCAAACTACTAGGATCATCAATCAAAGTTTGGATGAAGGTGTTGACCACTCTGCGTTCTTGTTCTGTTGATCTCAAACTAAACCATGTCAACAATTTCAACCTGAATTCTTGGTTAATGTGACCTTCACATTCCAACCATCGGATTATCTTTACACAGTACTCAAAGTTTTCATCTAAGCAACCTGAGCCATTGGATACATGGAATGGTGACCCATTTATTAAAGTGCTGTCACAGTCAAGCATCTCCTCATTAGAATGGGCCCTTTTCCTGCACAAATCTGCTCTGGAATCAACAGCTGGCACTTCTCCACTTGGCCCACCAGTCCAGGTCTGTGAATCTCCACTACCATGTGATCTGGCTAAGCCATTTTTCTTTATGTCATGAGAAGCAGCATCATCATCTGCTTCAACAGCATGTTCCAAGGTACAACCATTATCTTCATCCCGGGAGGACTCAAACGGAGGAGTCAGCTCTTCATTCAAATCAGGCACAGAAACAACATTTAAGTCAAGTCCGCGCGAAACAGATGGCAACTGATCTTCTGCTGGCTTTGTCGCTTTGCCAGCTCCACAACATTTTTCTGCATCAGCACTGCAAAAACCCTCAAAGCATCCTTGTTCTTGAGCCCACGCCAGATGGAGGATCTTTCCAAGCTCTCGAACTTTGAATCCAGAAGAATTTACTGCCATTGTAGTTTTAGACTCTCTCTTTGATCCTGAATTACCTCCTCCCAAGAGGGAATTTGCTTTTTTACCATTTGCAGCCACTGAAGTATTAGGATTCTTGTGAATTATCTCTACACTCTTGGTAAAACACTTGGCCTCAGAGTGACCACAGTCACCAGCCTCTGTATATGAAACAATCCGGAAAGTGTACTCAGTGCAGGGCTGCAAATTGGATATCAAAATCCTTCTCTGAGCTCTTGGAAACATACAAATAGGATCTTTTGTGTGTATCTCTTCTCCACTCTTGCAATACCATAGCTTATAGCCTTTAATATCATCAGATACAGTAGACAATTCAATTAAAATGATTGTGACAGATGATGAAGTCACTTCTTCAAATAAGAACCTGCAAGCAGCAGGAAGTGAATCCTCTGCAGAAAAGATGAAGTTTGTTATTCAAACTTTATGCTTGCATTTTACAAGATTTGGAAAATAGGGAACAACTATTATGAAATCTAACCTCTGCAGTTTGAGTTTCCATTTGAAATTGTAGCCAGCCACTCATCTGCTTTGTCAATTGCAAGAGAGCAGAATTTCTGCACATCACCAGCAACAGAGAGTCTGCTGACAATGCCTCGAGCCATCCTGGCAGAAACACCATTCACTGGACCCACCTCTTTTTCTAGTTTGGCTTTTGCATCTTTCACAATTTCATGCAGTTCTTTAAACCTTGCAGTGCCATCCAATAGTCTGTAGCTCAAGTATATCCTATAACAGAGCGCATCAATACGACGAGCATCCTTGGCAATTAATAGCTGCTTCTTCCAACATCTGTTAGCATTAATAAAATCAAACAATTGCCATTAATCCAAGGTTGAAACTATAACTTAAGGATAAAAATAGCCCACTCCTAATGCCATTAGAACGAGAGAAAAATCTCCTCTTTTTGCAGGCCATTTAATTAACTGAACTCCATGTTATTGAGGAAATCATCTTTCAGCAATAAAGACATTTTGGGATTGACAACATTAATGCCATTGTTTAAAGTAACACAAGTGTTTCTTGCATGCAAAAACACAGTGATAAGCACTTTCTAGTTTCTCCAATATAAAGTAAAGATTTTCTAGTTTCACCAATACAAAGGTAAAGAAGAAACTGTTCATAAAATGAAACGGTAGAAAGCTATTTGTTAAATTGAGTGTACAGTGGAAACTCCGAGGTACTAAAACACATGAACCAAAAAATGATGAAACATCTGCAATAAAAAAATGGTACAGATAAATGAATTAAAAAATGCATTGCATTTACTTACCCAAGTATCCCTGAAACTTTACCACAAGATGCACAGCAATAACTACCATCCAGCTGCATCAATTGCCCCAGATCAACAACACCCACCTTTTCACGTTGGAGAGCACACTCAATATGACATGATAGTCCACAGGAGTCCCCCTGACTGTTTTCAGAAGTGCAAACCAACCAGAGACTAGGATCTTTATTGTCATCAAATAAATGACAAATACAGCAAGAGCATCTCTTGCAAAATGTGTCGTCAATGGACAGAACAGCTCTACAAGCAGAATTTTTACATATCCACGAATTTGAACATCCGAAGTCTGATAATTGCTCAGAAGTAGGCGTGAGTCGTGTAGGGTTTTCCCCCTTCCTTTGTTGCTTCTTAAGGGAAGGTTGATTATTGGGACAGGAAGAAGATTTTTTGGCTTCTTGTTTTTTAACTGTTATGTTGCCTATCTTCATAAATTCTGTTTTGCTCTTTGATGAAGCTGTGTGCTTCTTGTCCTTATCAAAGCAAGTTCGAAGAAGTTCCTTTTTAGGACCAGATTTCAGAAACTCCTGAAGAAGTTCTGGACTTCTTGAAGCATCATCCGAATTCCCATTTTTCTCTGGGGTGCTTTGCACACTGGAAGAAAGGCTTTGAACACCAGAAACTGGATTGGAACAATAGGGCAACAGCAAAAATAAGAATTCTTCAGGATACACAGAGAACAATTCACTTTTATGTGCAAGAATGTAAAGATCAAAGTTGTCCAGCGTTATTACTAAGTAACAATTATCAAGTCAGTTTTTCAGCATTCTGAGAACAAAATTTTTATTCGTATTGGATGAATTCACTTTCCCTTTTACCTCCAACCCTTCAAGCAGGCCAACATCAATCAAATTCTACACTCTTGACATTATTTTTTCAAACTAAATTAAGGGATGATCTGACAAACTGACAAAATTTAGAGGTAAAAGAATGCTGCACCCTTGCTTGGTTATGAATTCTTGAAAAAAAACATCAGATAGAAAGGGAAGGAAGAAAATAAAATATGTTGTATGGCTAAAAACAAAAATCAATTTAGATAGAACAAAGATGCATGGATATTTGATTTTTTGTTTAACAAATATCTAAATATAATTTACCATTCAAGTAAATACTTAATAAACTTGCTACAATCTGCCAAGCATATGCCTGGTATGCGATAAAGTCATGTCCAAAAATCAACTTCTAACGAAGCAATAGGATAGAGCAAAATTCGAAGGATAAATCGCCAGCAGTTCCCCCAGCTTCCCATTGTTGTGGGGAAAGTAAAAAACAATGTAGAACCACCAGCATAAGTCCAAGCAGAATAATCAAAACATCAAATTTTGAAATATTTACATTTCGGAATATTAAGAACAATGTACCATAGAAGTTTGGGTATAAAGAGAAAAGAGCAGAAAAATGAACCAAGAGGTAAATGTAACATTGAGAGAGTTTTTCTTTTTTTCTTTTTTTTTTCTCTATTAAAGAAGCCCCAGAATAGTCCTGTTTCCTGTTGGCTACCAAAGCAAGGATAAATCACCAATCTAAATCACCTAGCAGATTGTGAAAATGTTCCAAATTCAAATGTTTAAGTTACCAGAAATCCAATAAAGTAATACCAATATTAATAGAACTCAATTAAATTTTAAAAAAGTAACTGGAAGAAACTATCAGTATTCACGTTAGACAATGGGGTGGCTTGAAATCATAAAGAAGAAAACAAGAGAGAAAGAAAGAAAAAGCTAGAACAAAATCATAGGATGAGCTTAATGATCTCAAAAGAACAGCTTAACTCAACTCGTCCAACACTTTTTGGGTGTTTAGAAGTTTGATAAAGTGTGGAAGGTATGATTCAAATTGTCTTATTAAATTTTAGTCAAATTTAGTAGTTAAAAAATCGAATAAATTTAATCACTAAAAGAAAATAATGTTAGAATTACATAAAGCCATTGACGGAATATGTATAATTGGCAGAAGATTCAAATAGAAAATTGCCATTGATCAACCTGCTAGAAGCTGCATTAACCTCGATCAGTTTGAAATATCTTCCATTTATTAAAACAATTACTCAGTCTTCAAATTTGGAGAAAATTTAGGAACCAAATTAGAGAAACATTGCTTTTTCGGACAGCTCTCCATGATGTTGGGCAAACAGTGAGCATGGGATTAGAGAGGGATGTTTAGGTATTGCAGATTCACGAAATGCGTAAACAATATTTTCAAACTACCATTAAAATAAACGAAATAGCAAGAATTGTTAGGTACAAGATGTTTAGGATTGCAGGCTCAACAAGAAAAATGATTTGGGGTTTGGGATATGGTTTCATTCGTCATTTATGATTTATTAGCAGTTTAAAATATTTTCATAACTAGGTTAATACATGTTCTTTCATGTAGTTAATCCATCCATATATAATACTCAAATAGGTTTCACATATCCCTATGAGATTAGGCTATTGAAGGGAAGGTGGGGGGATAGGTGGCCCCAAGTCTAACTAAAAAGGAGAAGAAAACCATTTAGCCATGGTCTAATAATCTCAGTGAACTGAACTATGTACTAACAAGTAATAAATACCTATGCTTCTATTATCACTAAACAAGCAGTGCTCAAAGCATTTAAGAAAGTCAAATAACAAGATACAAAAGTGACTAAAAAAATGATAAAAGAGAATACCTCTAGCAAGGAATTTATCCTCTAAATCCATTCTTCAACAGGCGGTGCAATAATTTCTGCAGCCCTGCCTGTAACAATGAATTCAAAACATCAAAACATCTTCAAGTTTCCACTATTTCCTTAAAAACTAATAAGAATCTTAAAAATTTTTACTAACAAATTAAATATTTCATTTTCATTCCCCAGCAAAAAAGAGAACAAATTTCAAATAAACCAACTTAACCAACTTTGCCAAATGAAGCTGAATTGTTCACATATGTGAATAAAAAATAACAGCATTTCTTTCCCTTTTCTTCTCTTAAAATTTAAAAAGCTACATTGCGTGATCCAAAATTCTCTCATTTGCGAGCTTATTATACTTTTCCTCTTTTTGGCAGCAATGCAGCTACTGAACCAAACAGAATGAACCAAAAACTGAACCAAACAATAGCACTGTAAAGCAAACAGAAATACCCAATCGACAATTAACAACAAACACATAATAAACCCTTCAAAACACATTATTACTTTCTCTGTTTCAAATCATTCAAGATCAACATAATTCCATTTTTAAGCATAAAAATTAAATATATCAACTCCAAATAAACTCGCTAAAAATAGGAAACAAATAACAGAATCCAAAACGACATGTCGCTAGCGAATGAATATCCGTACATTGTGTGATTTGACGTGAACAAACAAATATTAAGGAAAACAAAATAAAATTTGAAAATGCGCATAAGCATATAGAATTTCAAAACTCGTGCGAAGCAATCTGTGAAAACGAAAGAAAACTGAAACGGAATAGGAGAAAACGAGGAAAAGAGAAACGGATCTGAAAGAAAAACGCAGACACCAAGACTCAAAACGACAATTCGAAAAACCAAAAAAAAATAAAAAACAGAAATAAGAGAAGAACAGGAAGAAGAGTACCTGTGGATAATGGGAGAGGAACCTAGGGTTTTAATGGGTCCAATAGCAAAAAATTCGCTTTCAGAGGACACAAATCCGAGAAGAGAGAGAAAGAGATAAAAACCTCTTCGTTTCGTAGTTGTTAGTTTGTTAGAGAGAGAGAGAGAGAAGAGGAGGCTTGTACGAGTTGTTCACGTTTTAGAACAACTACAATTGAGACGACGACGAGGAGGGAAGCTCACGCGCAAAAAATACGTTTGGGCAGTCTGATTCAGTTTGAAAGCAGGGTTGGTTCTGCTGAGCCGGAAAAGTACGTGAAGCACTATCTTTCGTTTCAATTGGTACGTGATGAAACACGCAGTTCGGAAAAGCGTGAATTGTAATCATCCTCTATTTTATTAATTTAATTTTTGGGGTTTGTTGGCAGCAAATGAGTAAATCCAATCCATGACATTCAGCAATTAATATTACGTGGTTATTCGTATCACGCCGATACAATCTCAACCGTCTGATCAAGTCGTATTACGCTTTAATTTTGAATCTAAATTTGTTGCTATGAATGGACGTGCAGCTGATTCATACCCAATATTTACATGGCAAGTGTTTCGCAAACCTTTTACTCAGCAGTTACGTATAAATCTCACGGGGGAATAGATTCGATTTCAAATTTTTTTTTTTGCAATATTAAAATAAAAAAGTTTATTTTTTTTAATACTGAGAGATGAAAATTTAAATTTAAATTTAAATTAATTATCAGGTCATATAAGTATTTATTATTAGATTATATAATGGGGTGTAAAAATAAAAGTTCTTAATTAACTATTAATTCATTCCATAATTATATTTAAATGTTTGGATTTATATTATTTTGAATTTTATTAACTTCATAAAGATAATTACTGCTGAAAATTATTTTTTCTCAAATTAAGATTTTTATTAATCATCTTTTATATAGTTATTTAAAAATAAATTTTTTTTCTTAAATATTTTTTTAAAAGTTTAGTTAATATTTTTATTTATAAAATATATTAAAATAAAAAATAAAATATTTGCCTTAAATAAAAAAATATGCATATACATATTATGCATTGTAATATGTAAAAATAATTATTCCCTTAATAATGATTTTATATTTTAACAACAATCGTTACTAAAATTTTATCAAATACAAGCAGTAACAAATTCATCTCTATCAACCATTAATCACTAGCTATTAACATATGCTATTAATTATCGGCGGATATGAATTACTGAACCAAATAAACCCTTAAATATAGAATCAACCTAAAATTGAATGGTTTCAAATTAATTTCGGTTTAAATTTCTGGAATTGATTAGAAATGGAGAAATCTGCCGATAAAAAATAAAAGTAAAAGTTTTTTTTCATAAAAATCAAAATAAAAATTTTATCAATTGAAAATTGTATATAGACATGAGATATAAATTAATATATTTTTATATTATTGTATAAAAAGTTTAATAATAAATCATTATATAAAGAATAAAAAAATACAATCTTGATTTGATGTATTTTCATCAAGAGCATATTATTTGTGTTATAGGAGACGACTTGTTTCACTTGGTAGTTATTTATGGCCAGTGTTCGACTTCATTGTCTTTATATAAATCCAATCTGATCTTCAAATTTATTCCTTTTATTGAAGAGGAGATCTACATTTTTTTTACATAATTATTCAAATAATAAAAAATGCTAGACAAAATTACCGTAATGATGATAATAATAATAAAATTTCAATAAATCTCAATATTCAGAAAAAAAAACTAATCAAATTCAAATGAATTTTGATTTCAAGCTCAAAGATTTGAAATGAAATTTTATATAATTAGTCTGCTCTACTATTACCATGAATTTTGAATTATTATTTTTAGAGTAAAATACATGTAGATTCGTAAATTATTATAATTAATACTTTTATCTAAATTACTGTAATGTTTTTAACATTTACTTAAACTCGAATCATTCCCTAAAAAATCAATACTTTTCAAATAAAGATAAATACGTTTTAGTGAGTTTGATTATGGGTACAGTGTTTGTTTTCTAAATAAAAGCCGATAACGAGTTTAAATAAATATTAAAGATATTACAGTAATTTTTTTTAAAAAAATATTAATTAGAATGTAGTTTAGCCAAATGTATTTTGCTTTTCTTTTTTTATGAAAAAGAAAAAAAAATCGTGTTATTAACTTATTATTGAGTAATTAATTTCTTTGCTTTGCTAATTTTACGTAGGATTGGTTTTTGGTTCAGAGTCCCGTAGGATTCAGCATTCAGTAGAAAAGCAATTAGGACTGACACGTGTCAATTGAATGCTAGAAAAGAGTCGGTCAAAAAATATTAGAAAAAGAAAAAAGAGGAAGTGGTGTGTGCCATGTCAAACCTGACTTTGGGTACTTTTTATGATTCGTTTTTCACACTTTTTGCAGTGAAATAAAAGTACTCATTTATAGGTGAAAACTACACTTGGCTTCGTACCAAACTTATATGTTGGAAATTGGCTTAATCAATCGTTTCATCGCTCAACTTTAGGTTTTATTTCACTTTCATTTTAATTTATTTTTATATTAATTTCATTTTAAATTTTAAATTTTTATTATAATTTCATTATAATTTAATTTTTATATCAATTTCACTATAATTTTTCATATTTCAATATAATAGCATTTGAAATAAATTTTTTAATACATGAATACTTTTTTTAAAAAAAGAAATGAAATATAATTATTTTTTATATTCCATTTTGATAAAAAGTGTTGCAATTTCTAATAATTTATGAGTAAAAAAATTGGCAATAGCTTTGGTTTAGATTTTATAATTATTTTAAATTTTATATTAAAATCAAACTATAATAATAAGTATATACTAAATTTAAAAAAAAAGAGTTCACATGTCAAATAATTAATTTTCAAATTTTACTTATTATCAATAAAATAAAGAATTTAAAAATATTAAAAATTATAAGAGAGATTGTTTTTACTATTAATCTAAATTCCTTCATTCACATAAATGTATTAAGTTAATCTAAGTTCAAAGTTAATAATAAATCTATTTTTTGTCCACAATTTAAGTTTTAATTATAATTTAGAGTCCTATCGTAATAAAATATTAAAGTTCATAGTAAAATTGATATAAAGATCAAATTGAAGTGAAATTATAACAAAAGATTAAAGTTGAGGATGAAATTATAATAAAATTTAAAATTGAGGGTCAATTATGAGTTTGAAACTCGAAAGAAACACAATTTCGTAGGATTTGATTAAGTGATCAACGTGTCTCTCTCCTAGGAATAGGAGGACAGAAGCCAAGTAAATCAAACCGTGTTACTAAGAATTTTAAAGGGACCACTTGCATTGATGGAATGTCAATTTTCCATTTCATTGTTCATTATAGAAAATAAAGAAGTGAAGACAATGAAAATAGTAATTGCAATTCATTAATAGGAAATTGAACTAGGCAAGGAATAATTTCTTTTTTTAAGAAAAAACAAATATTTTCTTTTTCTTTTTTCAAAATACTAAATATGCTATAATTTTAGTCTTTTAGTAATTTTCAATTCTATTTCTCTCTTATTCCTATAACTAAAAAAAGAAGGGAATCATTATTCCGAAAAGAAAAAAAAAGGAATTAGAGTTTTATTCCAAGAGTTCTTATCTCTATTCATTATTTGGTCATATCGGACAATTTCAGCGATTTTAGTGGATATTAACTGTTGTAATAACTCTCAGTTATTTTACTAGCTGATAGCTAGCGATTAGATATTAACTATTAGCAATTAATTGTTTAAACAATAATTTAAAATAAAAGTGTTCGGTAAAAATAAATATTTGATTAGCTGTTTAATATAAAAAAACAAAAAATATAAGATCATAGAGAACAAAATAAAGACAATTGATATGCAAGCCTGTAGAATGCATTTGGAGGTGTTTCTGTTTTTATTTTCATTTTTTTTTAATAAAGTTTTTGTTGAGCAGGCGATTTGCGTAGCAGACTAGGTTGAAATTTGGTTTTCAGAATTTCAAATTTGTACACAAGCGCTGACGCAACGTTCAACTTGCCTTTACATAAGAATGGGGTTGCTCTTAGCGAGAATGATTCAGGTCCTCTAAAAAGCCAAGCTCAAGTATTTGATACTTGCGAATGAAAAAATTTCGGTTGAAAATGCTCTCTCCTTTATAAGTTTGATGCGATTGCGATCCGAACATATTAGATATAGCTCAATGGGCTTGCCGTGACATTCAGGCATTTTAAAAACTTTTTCCAGTTGGAGTAAGTCCACAGCAACAAGAGTTGTCCGCCTGCTCGACGTGTAAGGTCCATACATATTTTAGACAAGTCCTCATGTCTGTCTAGAGGCGACTCAAAATATCCATTATTTCTGTTTTAGTTGTTTTATAACAACTAAAAAATTTATATTGTTTTTGTCAAGAACAATCAAACTTATAAGACTTGCTCTTACTCAGAGAGGTGCTTTAATACTCATTCAACAAAAGCTTCACACAGGTCTATCTAGGTCCATACATATTACACTTTATATATATAAACAAATTTTATAATGTGTCTTGTATTATAATATCTAATTGAAAAGAAAATAATGTTTCTGTTTCTCCTGTTAATAAAAAAATATAAAATTTTATTATTAATTAATTATATAAAATCACTACAAATTTGCATTTACTGCATTGCAAAAATATCATATAATTTGACGATATTATAATATTAATGTAATAAATCAAGTCTTACTCTGCATAGCCACAATATAAGATATGAACTATTTTTATTGATGAAGTTAAACTGAAATTTTATCAATAACATATAATATTTTAGACTATGTCTTTGCACAAAATTCAAAAATAAATTGTTTAAAGTTCTCAATTCTATATCAAAATTAATATTTAAAGTTGTAAATAACAATATTGGGAATGCAATGCACTTTATTAAGTTTAATGAAGATATAAATAATATTAAATTCAAAAATTACAAAGTCACAAATAAACATATTTGAAAACACATTAAGATTTTAAAGATTTAATTATCTTTATATCTATTTTAAAAAATATTTAAAAAATATATTCAATTAAATCATAGGAAAATTAAATAAAATTCTAAAAATTTCAAAAATACAAGAATAAAATATTGAATAAAAATAAAGCTATTGAATTTTCTATTTGTTTCATTTTTAATATAGAAAAGTTGAAAATAAAAATGATAGCAAATTCAAACATTTATAACTTATTTTTAAAAGATTTCATTAGACTAAAAAAGAAAAACTCTCTTATTTTTTATATTAGTCAAATATTATAATTTCATACTTTTATTGCTTTTGTTAAATTTAAAAAATTTTAAAATACAATAATATATAGATGATTCAAATAATTGTACACCATCCTTTAAAAAAATCAAAGAGAAATGATATATATTAAAAAAATTATTTTAATTTCATTATAATTAAGTAATATAATCAAATAATAAAGTGTTTAATCAAATTTTAAAAAATTCAGAACATAATAAATTAATAGAATCTAAGTTCTATTTTTAATAGTTGAATTAAAGTTTTCTATTTAACTCCTAAAAAATAATATAACATGAGAACATATGATTAATAACATAAAAAATTATTAATTATAAAAATCATTAGTCAATAATATTGCAAGATCAAATAGAGAATTTTAAAAGATATATATATTCATATTTTTCTTGAATTAAAATGTATAAAAAATTTAATTGAAAGGATATTCAAAAAAATATGTGAAATTTATTTTTTTATTAAAAAGCATTAAAAATAAAACTAAAAATAATCTTCAAAAAGATAAATAGACTTATTTTTTCGATTAAAATGCGTAAAAAATTAATTAAAATGATATATTAAGAATTCCGAATTAAACTAACGCTATTTCAAAAATTTTATAATTTTCTCCTCTATTCCCACATGTATGTAGATTATAGATTATAGATTTATTTTATTTTCTATTAAGTTAAAGAGTGTAAAATAATGTATATAATAAATTCATGAAGTATGCAATATGTATTTAACTCTAACATTTAATTTAATTCTTAAATTGAATAAAATTAAAAATATATATAATAAATAAAAGAATTTTTAATTTTCATGTATAGCCTTATCATATAACATTAAAATAATTAAAAATAAAATATATTTATTATTATATAGTTAATGTTAATTATCTATTAAATATAATATTTAAAATAAAATTTAATTTATACGTAGCTAATTAAGCACAATTTTAAAATAAAATTTAATTGGGTCATCAATAAAGTTATTTTAAAACATTTTAAATTTCATTAAGAACATTATCGAAATCCCATTATTTTTCTCTCATTCTCACTTTTATACATAGTATAAATAGATATATATTAGTGGTAACCATGGCCTCTAGGTCTGTCTAATAATTATTTTTTTCATTTCAATTGTAAATGTAAAATAAGTATATTGAGTAAATTATAAAAAATCAATTTTTGGAGACGTGTGATTGAAATTATTATTAGGAATAAAATGGATTTGTAGACGGCTCAGAATAATTTAAATACTCAAATTTTCCTTTTTAGAGATTTAACCTAATTGGAAGTATGTAATTAAGAAAATATATTGAAACGTAATAATTAATGCATTATTGCACAAAACGTATTTAGATCCTCTTGAATTGCACACATTTCAATCCCAGCAAAAATGCATAAAATGGAACTAAAATTAACAAAATACAAAACGGCAATGCAATTGGCTGATGTAGCTACATCCAGAGAAATGCAACTTCCCTAACTATTTGTAAAGAACCTACTTCCCCTGTTTGAGAAAAGTCTGATGATCTACTTCGTGGAAAGTAGAATTGATGATGCAAATCAAACATAAATATTTTATGCATTTTTCTCATCTATTTACCCCATCAAACATCACCTTGTGTAATGTTCAGAAATAGATTCAACAATAAAGCGACACAAGAAAATCCCAAATTCTCATCATGAGACCCAAATAAAGATGAATAAAACCATAGCACAGAAGAGAACAATGTTGGAAGCAACCAAACGTACACCAATTTGAAAACATTCAAGCGCACTAATATTCATGTCTTCCCATTTTTACATAATTTATAATTCCTCTATGCTTCATAGGTTGAAAAGCTAGTAACTTCAGGAGAAATCCTTGACCACTGTCATCAAAGGAATTTCAACTTCCAGAATCACTTGATCATCCACCATGTATCCCTTCGATATATCGTTGAGATCACTGAGAGAAATAAGATCTGGGAAACCCCATGTGGGAGTGGAAGGACAAAAGTTACGGCCAACTGCAAGATATAAGCAAAAACTAAGTCAGCCAACGTGAAAAAATAAACAAAACAAATTCTCTGAAACTAAAAAAACCTATGCTTTGTTCAGCATGGAGTAAGGTCAATTCATTAATATAAGTGAAACAATGTCAGATTTTCATTGTTTAAGAAGAGTTATTTTAGAACAGTACACAGTTCAGCTATTCACCTCTTTGCTCATGATGTTTTCCGAATAGTTTATCCCTTGCGCGCAGGATGAATTCAGTATAGAGTTGTGCACAACTAAGAGATCCTGAATCTTGCAAATGTAAGTACAAAGACAAACTTTTCCCTTTCTCTGTTGAAAACCCGTTAGGATAAAGAGATAAAACCCTATAAATAAAATTGAACATATCAAAGTATGGCCTAGTAATGATGAAGCCATTTCACATCAATTTTGAAACAAAAAAAAAAAAATACATCTTTACTCACCATTTATGCCCACCAACGACAAACACCTGAGAGTTATACAATTCCGAGTTTTTCATTGGAAAATTTTCAACATTCCAAGTATAGGAGCTGTTAGCAATCTCCTTCACAATAGACACACACTCGCCTTTACATTTATCACTGCGTTCTATAACCAAAATCTCAGCTCCAAATATGCAACAATCATCAACAAGGTATCCATTTGAAGCATCATAAAAAGCATCAAGCGAAACAAATTGGTCAAAACCCCATTCTCTTTTTGTTCCACGAAAACGCCTTATCCTCTCCTTACCATCTACTCAAAAGATCAATGCATAAAGAACATTCAGCAAATTGATTCACACAAACAGTTGAATCACAAAATATATATATATATATATATAAACCAAACTAGTAATCTAGTACCTTGAACAGCCAAATACTTATCCTGAATTTGATTATAAAGAAACAAGCTGAAGCATACATTAACCTCCTTATGTAAGGCTAATGCATTTGAACTACAGAGTATTAAATACAGAGATATGTATTTCTCTTCAGCCACTTTCTTGTTTCCTTTAGGGCAAAGAGAAAGCCTCCTGCATCAAAACACGGAGGTGAAAACCGAGAACAAAAATTTGTCTCCAAAGCTGTGAGATTACAAGCTGAAACTGCAGTTTGAGACCCAATTAACCGGAGTAATAAAAAAATAAATGCCCCAATTAATCACAAATTAATAACTATGAAAAACTAAAAATTGAATATGCTGGAATTAAAATTAGAACCCACCATTTATATCCGCCAACTTCAAAACCACTTGATTGATAGTTTTCAACATTTGCATTAGCAAGTTGGGAGAAATTTTCGATCTTGAAAAGGTAATGAGCTGGTGGAAGGTCCCTTAATTCTCTTACTATTTCTGTTGATTAAACATCAAAAGTTCAAGATCATAAACAAATTAACTTCTATATATGAAATTAGAGTTTCAATTCTTTATCATTTCAAGATTTTTCCTCCTCCTTTCTCATCTATGTAATTAGACTAGGCAACTCTTTTTGCGAGAAAGAATCCATACCTGTTTCTTCTTCTTTGATACTGAGTCGACTCGTAACTTCTTCCATAACAGATTTTACTTCTTCTTTGGCAGTGAGTACAGCTATCGTTTCTTCCATGACATCTAGTAAGACCATTTTCACTTTACTCTTCCATTTGGTTTTCCTTAATTCTTTTCCTTTTTCTTACATGCAGAAACACAGAAGTAGAAACGTAGTAGAGAAGCAGACGACTGAAAGGACGCAGAACAGAAAAACTCTTTACATTGCGCTCTCTTTCCGTTATTTTTTCATTATAAAAAGGCACAATCTTCTAAAAAAAAATAAAAAGGTGCAATTGTAAATTTTATAAATATTTTATTTTAGCATCCAAATACTTTTACGTAGTCACCTCATGCTCCGATCAAAATCGCTTGAGCTAGGCTCAATGGCTCATTTCATAAGTTGATCGAGTTAAAGTTCACTGGCGAGATAGCGAGTCAACTTTATAGAATCAAATTAATTTATAATTCAATAAATCAAAATTAATTAATAATATATATATATATATATATATTAAAAAGATATCATTTTTGTTTGATAAATTCGGATTCCAATTTAAACTCCGTTATTTTACTGTTAGTAAACTGAGTGCAAATCGTATTTGCGGGTATTTTTAAACACAACGGAGCTCGAGCTGACTACGAGCTACAAATTGTTCGTTTGTTTTTCATTTGCTATAATTAACAATACTGTCCAAACAAATAGTATAACAACAGTAAAATTTACAGATCGTGTTAACTAAACTCGTTTTGTCTTTCCATTTGAAAAGCCAAAATAACAAAGACCAGAAGCATCAAAATTGAATTTTCTTTTACTCTGGACAAACAAACATAAAAGGCTGCAAACAGAAACCACGATAAACAATACAACAAATAGCCTGGAAAACAACATGCCCAAATCTCTATTTGTTTAACGAGAAAAAGCAATAAATGAATTAATCGTCAACAACCCAGAAGTGATAAATCTCAAATCTTTAGACAAGCATAATTGTATCACCTGCGACTCGAAAATCTATGTCGATTACAGTTCGCTTTTTTTCTCTGGACATATAGAAAGATTGTGTATATATACAAAAGATACTTCGCTAAGAAGGAGTTTCATCGACGTCGTGAGGAAGGCGTCAAAAGAGCACTGAGCGGCAAAGATATAATGCTTTAAACCTTTAGGTGGTGGTCGATCATCAATTTACATGCTGGAAAATCTGGAATAGCAGAAATAGGTGTTCTTAAAATTCGATGATTTGAACAATCACATTCGAAATTAACATATAGAATTAGAAAAAATATATATATGACTGTCTATTATGACGGTTTGAGAATTGAAGAATAAGAAAAACCATTCCTAAAAGAACTTCATATTTTAAATTTAAAATAATAATAACTAAAATGGAAAATTTTTATAATTTTTAAAAAATATTTACTTTGTCAAGTATTAAATTATTGTAAAATTTTATTACAAATAGTTAATAAAGAAAATATTTTGTGCGGCTAATATTTAATTCACACGACTGCTGCAATTATAAATTTTACAAAGTTTAGTTTTTTCCCCTCTTAAATTCATTCTAATCGAGAGCTTTCACCCCAGAATGAATGCATAGCGATTTAAAAACAGTAACTTAAAAAGAGAGAGAGAGAGAAAAAAAAAGAGAATAACAAATTATTTTCAAAAATATATTTCGACCAACGGAAGAAAAGAGAAAAGTTACTGTAGCTAGCATTCCCTTTGTTTCTATTAACTATGAATATTTGTTTTATTTCATTGCAATGCAATTTTTCCTGTCATAAAAATGTTAGCTAACCATCGAACATTACATTGGATAATTTAGTGCATCTATACAAACAAAAGTAAAAGGAAAATATCAAGCTTCTGATCCTCAGAATCTTACATAATACAACTGCGTTATAATTTATTGAATCTGCCTAATGATTGCATGAGATTAGGAGTGAACAATGAGATAAAATAACAGACGCATCGGATAGCACCTGCAAAGCAAATGAAAGTATATCAACTTGTATTTTCATGTCTTATATTCAAAAGCAATCAAACATGTAATTATTCAAAAACATTCACTCCGTATCCACCACCCACTTCTATCATTCATGATAATTATTGCTGATCATATTTTAAGTCCAAAGAATGAAAAACAAAAAACAAAAGAGTGAAACAAAGAAAAAGCATAGATCAGTATTGTTTCATAGAAAAACTCTTACAGCGTTAGGTTATTTAAGAAATATTCTTAAACTAGGATTACTCCCATTCTCATTGCAAATCCAAGGTGAACCAAACAAGTCCTTAAAGTTATACATATTGTAAACTTACTAGAAAATTGAGACTTCAATGAGTACTTCTATCAATAATTTTATCCCCTTTCGGTTTCAAGCAACTGTATATTGAAGAAGAAGGTTTCTTAAGCAGAGGCTTGGATGGATAGTCACAAGTCAGTCAACCCAACCAATCAAGATTAAGATCAGTACTATAGCTTCCCTTGTAACAACCAATACAGAAAAGAATGGGGCAACAACGTAACATTTTCCCCAGCCACTAACTTGGTTAACTAGATATCCAACTCGAATAAAATTACCGACCTTCAATTACATATTGAACTTCATCATACCTCAATGAAACTTCAATTTCGAGCATTCATACTTTCTAAGGATTATGTAAATTCATAGACAAGACTGAAACGGTAAAATGTAGTGTCTTCAGTTTATAAAGATATACTTACCTTTTATGTAAATTTTAGTTTCCCTGCCTTAATCATGTAAATCTCCTACTTACATTGAGTCTACATTGCAAGATTCTAGTTAATTTTCCGTTAGATACAATAAACCCAACTGATAATTTTGAAGATAGGTAAGCAGACGGAAGGTTTCTAAAGAGCAATAACGATAAAAGGAACCAAAGCTCCCAAAGTAATGGAAAAGCATCAGCAGAGTAAGAATTGTATTTTCTTTTAATCACTCTTTGGAAGAGCTAACAGCTTAAATAGGCAAATTAAAAATTAAACAATTGCCACATCCAATAATTAAAAAATAAAAACTGCTTATGCATAATAATTAAAATAGAATGATTTAATAAATCGGTCAATCAGCAGTTCCTTTTCTTTTAATTAAGAAATGGATCAATTCGCATCGCTTTCAATGCAACAGTAAATTGAGAGGATTCAAATTTTGATAAAAGCCTAACCTTTCATGAAGAAGAGTGCTTCCCTTCACACTCAGGGCTCTCGTCGAAGTTCTTCGATGGATATTTAGCGGTAACCATCCCTACTTCAAACACCAAATCCTCCCCACTAGACCTAATTCCCGTTATAGACCACCACTTAAAGAAAGCCCGAACTCGAATCCCATCCAGCTCCGCGATCCGACCCTTAACAATCTTGCCGGACACCGTCTTCGAATACGTAGCCAAGTAGTTGTCAGGAGGTAGGGTGATTTTACACGAGCCACCGAAGTCCACGAAGAACTGGCCAGATTTCGGGTTCAGAGTGTGGTTACGGACGGAGGCAGGGAGAAGGCCGATTGGAAAGCCGTAGTTCGTAAGCTCAGCATGGGCGGCGGACGGTGGAATTGGATTCGGTTTTACGGCGGTTGTGCGTGGAGAAGAGACAGATACCAGAAGGAAGAGAGAGAAAAGCGAGAAGAGTTTCGTCATTGCGGTGTCGTTTTTTCACCGCGATAAGTTTGGGTCCTGGATTTTGAAAGACTTAAACAAAGTCTGTTGCCGTTATCTACAAGAAGATGACGATACTTGAACACGTGGACGTGGAAAACCATGCGTAAAAACAACCATAGGATTTCAATATCTAGATCGTTTTCTCTGAAATTTTATTTGGTAAAATCATAAATTTTAAATGGGCTAATTAAGCCCATATATTTTCCATTTTGGGAAATGGAAACCCAGAGAAAATACATAAAATGGAAGCAAGTACCGCAATATATTGTTCTGGTAGGGTAGCTATAGCCTATAGCCAGCAACAAACTTAGAATCCGGTGCCAAAAAATTACACCGGATGATAATATAATATAATATAATAATATAGTAGCAGATTTAGAAACTTGGCATATTACAATAAGGAAGCTTATACAAAAAGTGAAGAGAAGTATGTATTTTGACGAATCACAGCGGCTGAATTTGAGAACTCCAAAGCTCAGCATATTTGACCTTGGAGACACTCTCTAGCACTTCAAAAGGAATTATGTCTCCAACAAGAACCACCATTTTGCTTTCCAGATCTATTTTGTAAGAAGTCACTCCTGTTCAATTATTTTTATTGTCAGAGAAGAAGGTTAAATATAATATACTGATTTTAATAACTAATACTTGAAGTAAAATTATACATTAACATAATATAATTTCATGTACCTTCCAACTTTGAAACGTGCTTCTCAACCTTCCTCGCACAGCCATGGCAGTGCATAGACACCCTCAGCACCACCATCTTCGAGAAGCATTCGAAAAGGTTATTAAAGAAATCAACTTTCAATACTTAAAATAATCTCTAGCACTATAAAATTGCAATTTCAAACTCTAATTAACTAAAGAAACATACATGCATATATAACACACAGACACGCACGATCATCGAAAGTTCAATAAATATATAATTCCTAACGTAGAAAATGAGAGGTTGAAATCTTGAAAAATAACCATTTTCTATATCAAGAAAGAAAACAGTTTTTGAGAGAGAGAGATAAAGCATACCTTAGGCTTCAATTGAAAGGCCAAAGTTTGGTTACCGGAAACAACATCTTTCAATCTGAGGACTTGGGATTTGTTTTCATTTTCTATCAAAGGTTTTTTCTCAAACTCGTAAGTATCAAAACTGTCGAAGGAACTGATACAGAAACAAGAATTGGATGAATTCAGACAAAGGCAATCCAATACTTTGCCAAACCTTAGCTTACCCATCTCCTTCCAAATACAAATACAAAATCAAATGAAACAAAGAATATAATGTGAAGAAAAAAGAACCAATCTCGGTCAACTAATTTTATTGGGAAAGCCAAAAGCTGATATGAGAAGGGAAGAAGAAGAAAACGTACTCAATGGCCAAAAAATGGATCTACAAACCCAAGTATTAATAAAACCAACTAGATTTTGTCATGTGAAGAACAAGAAGAGATGGGTATCATTCTAAATTTTCTGAAAAGGCTTGAAGAGAGGGATTTGTTCATGTGAGAGTGTAATTATAAATTTGCAATGGATCTTTTGATGGATTGAATGACTAAAAGTGAAGAGTGGTGTTCTTGTCATGTGACCGACCTTTCCAGTAGTCAAAGAAACACAACATGCGCTAAAAGCAACAGCATATTAGTTCATTTCATATGCACAAGAGGTGAAAAGAAATAAGACAATTAAGAAAGTTTAGAATATGTAGTATTAGTTGGGAGTTAAAAACATAAATAATATGTAAGCTATTATCCGAATGGAATCACATCTCAAGAATTAGATTAAAGTTTATACATTTTCATTTTTTACAGGAACAAAAATTGGATTATTTACCATAAATAATATGTAAGCTATTTTCGTATAATTTGTCCAATGAATGGGAAAGTTAATACCATAAAACAAAATTGAACGAGGAGACTATTTACTTCTAGTCTAGGTAGAAATGCAGGGGCATCATGAGACAGTAGAATGAGAATGTAGACTGCCCTTTTCAGATAGGCTATTATTAGTTAATTAATTAAATAAATATTAGATGATATCAGCAGTAGACTGATATGTAAATTATAGAAACTGTTTAGAATTGAAAGTGCTGACAACTGTCTTTGCCTCCAACAAAAGAGTAGAAACGAGACAAACGGGCAATGAATTATTGGAGCCCATGAGCTCATCAGAAGCAGTAGAGTATTGAATTATCGGAATAGATAATTATTTTTTTGTTTTGTTAAATTACTGGCTCTATTTTCCTCAACAGGTTGGTCCATGTGATGATGATGGTTCTTTTTAATGGAAAATCAAAAGGAGACAAAATAATAATAATATATTTATATATAATTTTGAATTTTCTTATAATCTATTAGTAATAATCCACACATAAAATCTAATGATTTTATATCGAATTTTATTTATTTAATACACTGTTCTCAACATGAATGTGAATAATATTTATTTTCTTTTGCAGCTGCAAATTGAGTCAAAAGATTTTCTATTTATGCCAAAGGCCACTTTCCTCTTATGGATAAAAAAAAAAGTCATTTTCCATTTTAGAAAGGCTCTATAGTCAGTGGGTAAAATGGAATTGAGAGAAGAGGAATTTGGATGTTCATTGTTTTGGGGGATAAAGACAACAAACAGTATTATCATATATACTACTACTGTGGTGGTAGCTCCACCTCCTAATCTTTTTATGCTTTAGTTTCCACTATGCCTTTCCAAAATCCTCTCTGCTTGCTTAGAAATAGAATTGGATTTGATTGATTAAAGAAAATGAAAACAATATTTACAGAAGAAAAAAGAGAATGAAAGACCTGAAGTTATTGAATGGATGAAATAATAATGTGACCTCTCTTCGTTTTATGCTATATATATATATATATATATATATATATATATAGAAAACACAAAAAATTTTAAATAAAGAGATAAAATAGACAGGAGGGAAAAGCATATTCATATTAGCTTTAAACGAGAATGATACTATTTCATGCCATGTATTACTAATTTTTTGCTTGTTTAGAGCAAGTGGAAGCTCTTATTAGTGTTGGGCTTTGATTAACTCAGCTACAGTTAAATTAAATCTATACTATATAAATGTGAAAATAAAGAGAAATAATATAATTTTCGATATGCCTTCAATGAAATTTAAAATATCCAAAATAGGCTTAGTCATCAATTCAAAAATTACATTTCGTGTTTTGATGAGTGATTCGATATTTTTTTTCCTTCTAGGAGCATTTTATCCCTTTTGGAACTGATACAGTGCAAATAGAATTTTCTTTTAATTTAGTAGGCTTGGAATACCTGTGGTTAAAACGAAAAAAGAAAAATTATATTTTATTATTTGATCGGACATAATTTCTAAAAATTATTTTTTAAATAAATAAATATATATAATAAAAAAGGTTTTTTTATGGTTATATGAAAAATTGCAAGTTTATTTGGAGAGGATATAAGATTTCTTTTATATAATTTTTTTATTACTTAATTAATTTTTTTATTTGTTTTAAATTTGCAACTTAGAATAATAGAAAAATAAAATATTTGAATAAACTCATTAAATGACTAATATTAAATCTTAATATGATTTGCTTTGTAATTTTCATTTATTGCCTTGATTTTTTCCATCAAAATCAAATTTAATTAAATTATAGCATTTTCAGAGTTATTTTTAAAATTTAAATTAGTAATTCTTTTATATAATTTATTTCTTGTTATATGTTCAGTTTTTAAAAGAATTTTATTCTTAATAAAAATTTATTATTTTTTTATTTTCTTTTTCATTATTGAATTAATTATAATCACTATCACTTTAATTTAGTAAGAGATTTATATCTCTATTGCAATAAATAGATGGCTTCCTGATTAAACATTTTTAATTTTATCGATATTTTTTCTTTTATATTCTAAAGATATTTGACTTGAAAGAAAATAGTGTTTATAAAATTAAAAAAAATTAGAATTATATATTTATGTTTTTGGCCATTTTTTGAATTTCAAGAGTTTGTGCTTATGTTCATATATTTCTTTTACTAATACACTAGGTAAGTAATACTATCACTATAGTCAAAATGTGATTACCATTATTAATTCAGATCATTTTTTCATTTTTTTTCTTTTACATACCAGTAAAAAAAATTATCATTATTTTTCATTATAATTGTATATGAATATTGATTTGGGATTAAATGATAACTTAATTTTCTTTTTGAGCACCTATCAGGATTATAAGAATCCGTATTTATAAATTAAGGATAGAAGAATCAAGTATAAGGATTGGATTGAACTTTATTTTGAGATCACTTCATTATATGAAAATAAAATCAATTACATAAGAAATAACATTGCAAGTAACTTATAGGAAGTGTAATAGAAATTAATCAATCATATTTATTTTAATATAAATAAAATTTATGCTTTAATATTATATACATAAAAAATTAAAAGAGTATAAAAATAAAAATATAACAAACATTATTAATATATAACACATGTCGTAAAAAAGAGTTGCGGAAAATAAAAAAACAAGATAGAAAGTATTCCTATGTACATTAAACATAGGAATAAATTTTAATCATATTCTTTTTTTTTTCAAACTTTTTATTTAAGGTTAATTCATACTGCGAGGTTCGTGACATAAATTTTCTTTTAGTCAAATATTTAAACCTTCGAACTTCTTCTCTTTTATCACAATTTAATTTAAATCTAATTACTGATTTGACTTTGTAACTGTTTAAAAGCTTTAAATAAGCTTAATAAAGGGTTAGTTTTCCATCTTTTAAATAAAAAATAACAACCAAAATTAGAAAACGATTAATTTTGCGGTAATGTCGGTCAAACAAACTATTCATCTGGGAAAGGGGGGAAAAATCCCAATCCCAATCCCATGGTTTGTTTGAGGGGGGAAAAAAAAAATGATTATCATATAAAAAAACCGGGCGCCACTTGCGGATGAAGGGATCACCCAATTCCATCATTAACAATTGATACTCTATATTTTAATTTATGGAAAATTCTCCGTTGGTGATGGCATTACATTCAAATAATTTTCTAAGGAGTTGTTCGTTCATTTCAACAAGATTTTCCTAATATTTCAAAACTAACAAAACCAAAGCCTGCAATTTGGTAGCAAAAAATGGGGTTACCATGCATGCATAGTCAGAGCCTCAGAGGTAAAGAAATCACATTGCTGCCTGCATGTTATGTTATTATGCAATTGTGAGGATCATTTTCAAGGGTTAAGCCACCGACAATTTGCAGAAAAGCAGCAACCACCAAGTTGAAAACTCATCGCAGAAATTGACATTATTACTGATCAATTAAGTATTTTTCATCACAGGGTTCAGGATTTACACTCCCTATTATTGAGTATATTTGCTTCTAGCAACTGCCACTACAGAAGCTTAAAAATGTTTTTCTAAAATCAGTTACTAAATGGTTCTGCCCACACCATTCTAAAACTGCGACATGAGTAGTTGTAGGTAGTGATGCATCCCTGCATTAACAAAACAACAGAAAATTAGCTAACGAATGGGGCTGAATGAAGAAACTTTAGTTGTCCATACTGCAGTTGCCCATACTGTATTTTAAAGCATCATTAACAAAATCATTCATTAATTAGAAAAGACATATTTGTCTTGCAAATAACGTAATTAAGAAAAAAAATGGTTCAACTAGGTAAGCTCGAGACATACCATTGAGTGGTGAAACAACTGTCTTTATTCTGTACAAACAGTAAGGAAGACATCAGAAAGTAGATAATTATAGGAGACCGATGCAAAACTACAGTTGTCAGAAGCATGAATTACCAACCTGTTTATTAACAAATGACCTCATCCATTCACTTTTTAAAATTCATCTTTGAATATCTGCATATTAGAAAAAGACTTGAGACACTGGTGCAGGACGTGCATATGCAGACACAGGCAGGTGGGTTGACTTACCTCTGAGGCTTCGTCTTTTGCGACCCATCTTTATCATCCAGAACTCCTGCATTTGAGAACTTCCATTATCATAAATAGCAGCATTTCAAAACTTCCATTATTCTCATAAATAGCAAAAACCAGTTTATTTGAGATCCCTAGTTTCGCAGCGAAACAAAAATATCATAATACTAACCAGGTTTATTTCCCTGGTTGAGTCTGCTTGCTGTTGCTCCAGCACTGCAGAAGAAAGCCAACAGCTCTTTTTATTTCAAATATAATCAAGCAGTTAAATATGGTTCAGTAAGCATTTCGTAGTTTAGCAAGAGAATGAAGGGCACTTAAAATGGAATTCCAGGGGGAAAGGAAGGCAAGAGCAGAGAGAAGGATTATCTACTGAACTCAAGGTAGACAATTAAGAAAATCTCGATAGTGAAAGGGTGTTCTCAATGCACAAGGCTTTGCAAGGGTTGGGAAAGAATGTACACTATGGATTGTCTTCCCTCTGCTCCTTTTTGCGGAGAAGTTTCAACGACTGGAACACACCCATTCTACCAATTAATGCTACGCCCTAGAATGATCGAAAAATGAAAATATTTAAATATCATATATATTTCCCGACATAGGAGGATAGATCATGCAATTATGTCTCAGGAACATGCTGGTGTTATCAGCAAACACCACAAAAGAAGTAACAAGTACAGTTCTATTACAAATTTGCATAAATAAGCCACTGCAGAGAAAGCAGGACGCTTATTTCCAAGGATATCTAAAAGATTTTTGGGTTTGACAAATAACAAAAACTTTGATTTTCAAATGACAGTTCCACAGCCATGTGCAAATTTCAGATCCACTCCACACGCTTCTTCAGACTCCAATGAGAAAGTAGAATTTTTCTTGCTCATTCATTCATGTAAGGTAACAAAGATAAATCTAAAATTCCTATACGAGTGCAAGTCCGCTAGTGTTTTGTCAAAGAATAAACAAATAAACATCCAATTAGAACTACACCCAGGCAATTCCATTTAATAAATTTTAAATTCTCACTGGTTTGCATTAAAATGGTGCACCCTCCGTTCATATTCATGAGGGATCCATCTATAAATATGGAAGGAGGGTCATGTATGAATGTCAAGGAAAGAAGCACTATTTTCTAGTGCGTCCAATGTATTGAACCATATTTTGTTTATTTCAAGTTCTCAAACCTCAACATAGTGAGAATGATTGTTGATAAGGATTTATCTTGATGATCTTAAACAGTATTTGACAGCCAGACAGAGGAGGGGCAATCCTCAACATACTTTCAGATGTAATAAGAGGGGAAGAAATTCCAAACATACAAGTTCATATAGAGAATTTGGAAATATAGATCTGTAGATGTAACTGACCTAGCAATACCATAAAAAGACTCCTTCCTGAATGAGGAAGTATAATAACAGCACTAGAAGTAACATAAGAAGGTGCTAAACCTTCAGCCATAGCCAGCCTAACTGGCAGCATGAAAAAAGGATTGCATTATCAGATGGAATACATATGTGCATCACACAAATCATATGGCTGAAACTTGTATTCAACCATTAATTAAATTTGAGCAATTTTCATCCAGTCATTCAGTTTTAACTTGGGGATCTAATTTCAAACAATAAAAAGGTACACCGCTACAACAAGATTTTGAAAACGACATATATAACATTTTGTAAAAAAAAAAAAAAGAAATAATTGTCTGCATTATAAAGCAGCAAAAATAAAACTTGAGCATTTCTTTCCAAACATAGCTTTGATAGGCAGGCCATACCATCATTTCTAATACCTGTTTTCATTCCAAAATTTAATTAATCGTTGACTTATTTTATTTCCCACCGATTTCTCCTTGCATGAACATACAACTTGTGATCAAGACATCCTATAGGTCAATTTCAACACTCCTCAGTTTGGACTTTAGGAGTGGAATGTTTCAGTGTCAAAGGGCTACAAGATAATTTTCATTCTTATGTTAACGTCAGAATGCCAATCCACTGAAATTAACAAGTACTTTCAGCGGCAGCAAATGACAAGCAATTACAGTGAAGAATACTCACAGTCTAGGCATCTTGCAAAAGGACCATCTCGAACAGTGATTCCGGTATATTTTTACTTATTAGTCAGGACAAACATGAATTTGATTCAATGATAGGGGAGCTAAGGCTTTAAATGTGAAAAAAGAAAATCCCAATGAAATCCTCCTTTTATTAGCAAGGACATGAACAAATGGCCTAAGACATTATTTCCAAATAAACCATTCTATTTTTAGTCTTAATAAATTGTCTTTGGTAAGATAGCTTAGCCAAGGGCCTGCATTGACTGAGATACTACACTTAGTGACCATCCAAGGGGCAGAAATGCAACTTAAGGGAGGAAACTCATAAAAATACTCTGATTTAATAATAAGATAGCATACTGAGTCATCCCAGAATTTCCAAGACCAACTTGGGGTTGAATCATACATCTTGCAATAGCTCTGTCATCAACATGATCATTAAGATGACCAAAATGCTGGTCTCCAAACTGCATAGCTGCACATCCAAACATTTCAAAATAAAAAAGGTGAACGAAGATATATGTTAATTAATATGTAAACCACAACTCAATATCACTAAAATAAGCAAGGAGACCCACATTTTAATTACCATAGACAATTAAGAATTAACTCAATAAAAATTAAGAAGAACACAGAATAATTGCAATCATTGTGGTTGATAGCACAAGCATTAATTTTAGGAGCTACTGCAAACAGAACAAGGCAAAAGAAGCAGATATACAAGGCAAACATGGTGCGATAGTGGTAAAGTTCTGATGGAAACAAGTTTCACCACATTTGCCACCTCTTAGCCAACCTTGAGCAATGCCAATTTCTTATTTACTTCATCTAGCAAGAGATTTCATCAGTCCAAGATCTAATCCAATTGGTATTGGAGCTTTAAACGAAGCCTGAGATCCAATACCTGAATGTGAGCTCAACTGCTGAGTGTAAGCTTGTAAAGGACACCAACATCTGCTTCCAAGAGGTGTTTGTTGAACAACAGGGTTATGCACAGGAACTCTATCAGCTGTATTAGAAGATGTGGGTGAATGATGGATCATCAGTGGATGAAGAGGACAATCCCTTGCCTCACTCCTCAGCTGGGAAGAATCATTATATGTGGTTAGCAAAGACTGCAAAGGCAGACTGGTATAGTGATGTTCAACAACTGGAAATATGGACTCCTGAGCAGAAAGCCTGTCCCTCTCAAAATAATCATCTTCAATATTCCCCTGCATATATACTTTGTAATATGGTATACATGCATCATAACCTGGAAGACTAGGTTGTACATTCCTTTTATTTTCCACAGAGATGTGGGGTTTGGAAGAAGTTGCATGATGATGCTTCTTCTTAGAAGCAAGTGAATCGGAGTCTGCCTGTGAAGCGTCTGACAACGTTCTTGCTGAATCAGCATTTGATTTTATACAAGGGGACTTCCTCAATCTGAAAATTTTGAGGAAAACAAACATAAATCTAACATGCAATTATAAAGAGGCAATGTAAACAGGAAATGTCTCATAATTGCAACTTACTCCATATTTCCAAGTGGATCTACATCATTGCTGCTGTTAAGAGGCTGATATTTCACAGGCCCTCCACCTCGTACAATTGTTGATGACAGGCCTTGATTGTTATTGTTATCATTGGGTATAAATTTGTTGGCTTTAACATCCCGACCTCTGCTTTTATTTTTATAGTATCCTTCATGATGACTTTCAGAAAACCTCTGTACCTGAAAATTTTATTCAGAGACTTTGTCATACTAATATATCCACGAATAACTTTACATTTAAGCCATAAGAGATGCAGCAATCCAATATTTCTTCCCACCACCATATCAAAAGTTTCAGAAATCAGAAACACTATTCAGGAAATGGACGGAACTTTGGCGTAGGCATTAAACTTGTTATTCTCTGAGTCTTCCTGCATCATCTCTTCAAACTTGTCATGGGGCCATTTCTCTTCATCTTTGAGTTCCCCCAAGTTCTTCCTGCCCAAATTCATCCTGAATGCACATAAATCTGGTAATGCACATAAAACAGAAAAGAAACAAAAACAAAAAGTTGAAATAATGAACAAGTGGAAATAAAATTAGGCATTGAAATTGTTGAAAAATGGATATTATTGGATATGAAAAATAAAGAACACTGAAAAAAAATCTAAGTAATGTAAAAGACAAATTTACACCACGAAATGAACACCCACAACATTCAGTCTACTTGACATTCATTCGGGTGACACTCAAGTTAATCTTTCTTGTAAGATCTAGGCAGGGTGACGCTTAAGATTGCTTAAAAAATTGAACAAAAAATAAAAGAAAAAGAAATCCATGTTTTCGCAGAAGTTATATTAGACAAGCAAAATCACACTATCAAATTTGGTCTTTCACGTCTGTAATTCAATATGTAAAAAATATTGTTGTTGTGTGTATTTCATCAATAGGGTCATATATACATACATATACAAGATACTATAAACCTATTAGGAATCTAACTCCTAATAGAACTCTATTTACAACTAGTCCTTAACAACGTCCAATAGGGACTAAAAGGTATTGTCCTCTCACAGATGCTTGTGTCACTGTTACTTGTTTGAATTCCGGATATGCAAAACTCATCATAGTGCAACATGTTGAAGAATAAATACAATAGCAGCACCAAAATTCATGCTCATTAAAGTCACGCTATCTAGAAATAATCTGGTAATTTTTGAGACATCCTACATTTAGAGGATCAAACAAACAAGGCATGAACAAATTCAATCAGAAAAATTCAAGACAAATGGAGTTTAAGTCTCATTGCCATTTGCTAGTATAAAATTTCAATTATTCTGTTCCTATCAAGATTTCAACCACTACAGATATCGATACGCAGAGAAATACTAAATTTCATATAGAGAATTTGGAAATATAGATCTGTAAATGTAACTGACCTAGCAATACCATAAAAAGACTCCATCCTGAATGAGAAAGTATAATAACAGCACTAAAAGTAACATAAGAAGGTGCTAAACCTCCAGTAATAGCCAGCATAACTGGCAGCATGAAAAAAGGATTGCATTATCAGATAGAATACATATGTGCATGACACAAATTATAGCTGAAACTCATTCAATTTGATCAATCTTCATCTAGTTATTCAGGTTTAACTTGGGGATCTAATTTCAAACGATAAAAAGGTATACCTCTACGACAAGATTTTCAAAATGATGTATATAACATTTTGCTTAAAAAAAAAAATGATTTACTGTATTATAAAGCAGCAAAAAGAAAACTCGAACATTTCTTTCCAAACATAGCTCAGATAGGCAGGCCAAACCATCCTTTCTAATACATGTTTCCATTCCAAAATTTAATTAATGGTTGACTTATTTTATTCTCACCTATTTTTACTTGCATGAACATGACAACTTGTGATCAAAATATCCAATGGGTCAATTTCAACACTCCTCTGTTTGGACTTTAGGAGTGTAACGTTTCAGTGTCAAAGAGCTACAAGAGAATTTTCCTTATTATGTTAATATCAGAATGCCAATCCAGCAAATAATAAGCACTTACAGTGAAGAATACCTACAGCCTAGGCATCTTGCAAAAGCACCATCTCAAACAGTGATTCTAGTATATTTTTACTTAACTAGTCAGGAAAAACATGAATTTGATTCCACGGTAGCGGAGCTAAGACTTTAAATCTGAAAAAAAAATCCCAAGGAAATCTTCCTTTTATTAGCAAGGACATGAACCGATGGCCTAAGACATTGTTCCCTGATAAATCATTCTATTGTTAGTCTTCATAAATTGTCTTTGGTAAGATAGCTTAGCCAAGGGCCTACATTTGATTGAGATGCTAAACTTAGTGGCCATCCAAGGGGCATAAAAATACTTTGATCTAATAATAAGAAAGCGTACCAAGTCATTTCAGAATTTCCAAGACCAACTTGGGGTTGAATCATACATCTAGCTATAGCTCTGTCATCAACATGATCATTAAGAGGACCACAATGCTGGTCTCCAAACTGCATAGCTGCACATCCAAACATCTCAAAATAAAAAAGTTGAACGAAGATATGTGTTAATTAATATGTAAATCACAATTCAATATCACTAAAATAAGCATGGAGATCTACATTTTAATTACCATAGAGGATTAAGCATTAACTTATTAAAAATTACGAAGAAGGCACAATATTGCAATCATTGTGGCTGATAGCACAAGCATAAATTTTAGGATGCTACCCCAAACAGAACAAGGCAAAAGAAGCAGATATACAAGGCAAACATGGTGCGAATGTGACAAAGTTATGATGGACACAAGTTTCCCCACATTTGCCACCTCTTAGCCAACCTTCAACACCAGTTTCTTATTTACTTCATCTAGCAAGAGATTTCACCAGTCTAAGGTCTAATCCAATTGGTATTGGAGCTTTAAATGAAGCCTGAGATCCAATACCTGAATGTGAGCTCAACTGCTGAGTGTAAGCTTGTAAAGGACACCAACATCTGCTTCCAAGAGGTGTTTTTTGAACAACAGGGTTATGCACAGAAACTCTATCAACTATATTAGAAGATGTGGATGAATGATGGATCATCAGTGGGTGAAGAGGACAATCCCTTGCCTGACTCCTCAGCGGGGAAGAATAATTATATGTGGTTAGCGAAGACTGCAAAGGCAGACTGGTATAATGATGTTCAACAACTGGAAATATGGACTCCTGAGCAGAAAGCTTGTCCCTCTCAAAATAATTATCTACAATATTCCCCTGCATATATGCTTTGTAATGTGGTATACATGCATCATAACCTGGAAGACTAAGTTGTACATTCCTTTTATTTGCCACAGAGATGTCGGGTGTGGAAGAAGTTGCATGATGATGCTTTTTCTTAGAAGCAAGTGAATCGGAGTCTGCCTGTGAAGTGTCTGACAACGTTCTTGCTGAATCAGCATTTGATTTTATACCAGGGGACTTCATCATTCTGAAATTTTTGAGGAAAATAAATATAAATCTAACATGCAATTATGAAAAGGCAATGTAAACAGGAAATGCTTCATAATTGCAACTTACTCCATATTTCTGGGTGGATCTACATCATTGCTGCTGTTAAGAGGCCTATATTTCACAGGCCCTCCACCTCGTACAATTCTTGATGAAAGGCCTTGATCTACATCATTGCTGCTGTTAAGAGGCTTATATTTCACAGGTCCTCCACCTCGTGCAATTCTTGATGAAAGGCCTTGATTGTTATTGTTATCATTGGGTATAAATTGATTGACTTTAATATCACGACCTATGCTTTTATTTTTATAGTATCCTTGACGATGGCTTTCAGAAAACCTCTGTACCTGAAAATATATTCAGAGAACATGTCATACTAATATCTCCATGAATAACTTACATTTAAGCCATAAGAGATGCAGCAATCTAATATTTCTTCCCACCACCATATCAAAAGTTTCAGAAATCAGAAACAGTATTCAGGAAATGGACAGAACTTTGGTGTAGGCATTAAACTTTATATTTTCCGAGTCCTTCCACATCATCTCTTCAAACTTGTCATGTGGCCATTTCTTTTCATCTTTGAGTTCCTGCAAGTTCTTTCTGCCCAAATTCATCCTGAATGCACATAAACCAACAAGAAACTCAAAGAAAAAGTTGAAATGACAAATAAGGGGAAATAAAATTAGGCATTGAAATTGTTGAAAAATGGATATCATTGGATATGAAAAAATAAAGAACATTGGAAAAAAAAAATCTAAGTAATGTAAAAAACAACTTTACACTACAAAATGAACACCCACAAAATTCAGCCTACTTGACATTCATTCTGTTGACACTCAAGTTAACCTTTCTTGTAAGATCTAGGCAGGGTGACACTTGAGATTGCTTAAAAAATTGAACAAATAATAAAAGAAAAAGAAATCCACGTTTGTGCAGAAGTTATTTTAGATGAGTAAAATCACAGTGTCAAATTTAGTCTTTCATATCCAACAGGGACTAAAAGGTTATGTGCTCTCACAGATGCTTCTGTCACTGGTACTTGTTTGAAATCCGGATATGCAAAACTCATCACAGTTCAACATGTTGAAGATCAAAATACAATACCACCATCAAAATTCATGCTCATCAATGCCACGCTATCTAGAATGGGCACGAACAAATTCAAGAAGAGAAACAAATGGAGTTTAAGTCTCATTGCCATTTGCCAATATAGAATGTCACTTAATCTGCTCCAACTAAGATTGCAACTACTACAGATATCATTACGCACAGAACCACTAAACATTTACTAACCTGAACATCGGAAATCCGTAGAACACGTAATAAAGCTAATTCCTCATAATTAGTGTGATGTGTTGATGTCTCTGAATCTGACTTTGTATATAAAAGAGGAATAGTAACAACATAATAAGTACCTGCGTCCCCGGTCACCGCCTTGGCACCGATCATCGTGCATGTAAAATGCACCCGTTCTAGGAGCTGTAACCGCCTCTTTATTCTTCTCCTTTTCTTCCTCTTCTGCATATCTCTGCCTCCCTACCTCAGCAACCTCTAGAGGCTCCACCTCCACACAATCATCTTCAAGTTCCTCTTCTTCTTCTTCACCAGAACCCTCATCTTCTTCCTCTTCCACACCAAGAGCTTCTTTGTCCTCATCATCCTCCTCCGGTGCTCCTCCAGCGCCGTGCAATTCATCATCAAAACCAAAACGAGAGCTCCGACCAGTCCTTAATGCCCTTTTCTCTTCTTTGTTGTTTACATCGTCATCATCGCTGGCTTCTCTTCTCAGCATGCCAAAAGGCGACCACGAATCCTCGGGATCACTGAAGTAACCAGATTCCACCTCTTGTTTCGCATTCGCCATTGATTTTTAAGCTTGAAACAAAGAAAAAAAACCCTAATTTCAAGTACAAGAACTTAGTGTTCTTATACGAACATTTCGTCACTAAAATTTATTGTAGATTGAGTGATTATTAGAATAAACGCCCTGTAAACGAAGAACAGGAAATGGTTTCTAGTAAGTATAGGTACAGGGAATCTTTTATCGTTTCTCTTATCTCATTCCGTTTTCTTCACGCTTTCAACCTCTCTGCTCCTCCTATGTTTTGATTCGAAAGAGAGAAAGCGCGAAGTTTTCTTTTGGGATTTTGTCTCTTTTTCACTATCCGAACTTTCAGCGCCGAATTGAAGCACTGCAAAGCTACAAGTGCAGACCGTTTAGTTTTGCAATTGTCCTTTTTACCACGTCAGCTTTTTGGAGGGAAATATTTATCTACAGCTAGTCGTACTCCCATCACGATATATATCTGTAAGTTAGAAATATATTATTTTTTATATTTAAAGTTATTTTAAATTTTTTTATGAATTATTTATTATATTTCATCTATGAATAATAACAATTAAATTATTATTATTATTAATTATATTAATTCTCTTGATCATATAATTATTTTTAATAAATTGAAATGGTTCATAAACAGCCATAGAAATTAATATAATTATTTTTAATAAATTAAAAATTTTATAAAGAACGAAATAAATGAATGAAAAAAAATTAAAAAAAATATAAAATATTTACCATTTTGATTGAAAATGTAAATAAATTAAACTCATGAAAAAATAGCATGCTATTTTTTTCTTAAAAATATTTATTTGTCTTTTTCAACCAAAATAAAAACCTCCAAAATAGCTTCTTTCTATAAAATTAAAAAATATAAAAATTTTCTAATCTAACAAATTAAAAACAATAAACTCATCTTTATAACTAAAATAAAAAAATAAACATAAATATATTTTTGCAAATTGAATGAATCTATTTTATTCAAATTATAAAATTATCTAAATGGAAAAAGACAAAAGCTTTGTGAATCTTCAACTATTAAGTTTTCAATAAAATTAGTTACTTTAATAATTATCAATTGTATTAGTAATTATCAATAATTTTATTGGCATTTTATTAAAGATTGAATTGAGTAATATTTCATAATTAATTCTCTCAAATTTTAAATATTAATATAAACACAATGTCACTGAATAATATAAATAATATTCATGCCACGGTAATTTTTTCATCTAGTTAAAATATTAAAATCAAATAATCGAGCCAAAAACTGAATTTGGTTCAGTTCAGTTTTTTGCTTTTTCTAAAGTTTGCTCACCCCTAACCACTGCTCGATCTTTTTCTCTCTCTGTTTTGCTTCCCTTTGTTGATTGCGGCACCAACAGCAGCGCTTGACGACTCCATGCGGTAAAGTTGTCTCTCTTCAATTTCATTAGGATCAGAATCGTATCACCAGAAAATTATAATCAAAGACCTCACTCGCAAATTTTATTTGTTTTGCTCAATTTCACAAAATATTTAACCGCATAAGAGATAAACAGGAAATAACGGAAAGAAAAAGTGAAGAGATTAAACTTTAAGAATAAAAGATAATTTGGTCGTTAAATTTATCTAACAAGACAAAAAAGATTCGATTTGTTATTTTAAGTTAATTTAGTTATTAAATTTATATAAAATGATTAAAAATATATAAATTCACTTTTTAAATCAATTTAATCCTTAAACTTGTTTTTATTTTTATAAATTAATAATTAATTTTAATGTGATTGACATTTTTTCTTTTTTTTATCTCACACTAAGAATACTTATATCAAAATTTTTAAAGACTGACGAATGTAAATTTAAAATCCAAAGAAGGTCATTTCTGGTAATATAATAAATTTATAAACATGCATTATAACTTTAATTTATTCAATATGAAAATGTATAGATTTCACAAGTAATAACCTAGTAATATAGGTTAATTTTAAAATTTTCAAATTAATACATATTTATAAATTTAAAATTATCAATCAAGATAAAAGGAGATACAGTATATTTCATATATCACTCTCGTATTGTTAACCTACAATAATAAAATATATATAAAATAATAGCATTGGACTCCTAAATAAACTCTAACTAATAAGATAATTCAAGATTCACGATCCTTATCCAAAATTGATTACTCTAATTCAGTATGTAATAACCTTAATTTGATAGTTCTAGAAGTTCTAGTAATGTGGTTAATTAATATTATACGAATAGTTAGAATTATTGGGATTATATTGATTTTAACGTGTAGGACTACTAATTATAAGTAATACTGCAAATTAGAGTTAAATTAAGTCATGAGAATTGAATTGGAATAAGGTTAAATGAGCTAAAGACATGGTGATAGAAAGCTAAGCTCCTCAATTAAGCATTAAAATTTAATACTTAGATATAATTAATTTTTAATTAGGGACTCATTTGGTATAAATTAATGATTAAGGACCAGTCGATGAATATAAATTGAGGATGATTAAATAGAAACTAATAAGGATTAAAAGAGCAAATAGGATGTGAATGACATCAAAGGAATTAATAGAATTTCTTAGGATTGCAACACCTATAAGTAAAAGACAAATTTCACCTCCTCCTTTTGCCGCCTCTTCCTTTTGTTTTATACATGATCGACACCTCATTCTTTCTTTCCCATTCTTGGCCAAAACTTTATTCTGTCTTTCCCATTCTAGAACGTAGCTTTCTTTCTTCTTCACCTTCCTTCTTATTATTTGGCCGAGCAATAAAGAGTGAGAGGAAAGCATTTTAAGTTGGTCTAAAGAAGGAGAAGTTGATTTGAGGTAGAAACAAACAAGATTGATCAAAAGGTTAGTGATTGTTCTTGTATTTCACGATTATATGGTTTAAGTAAATGAGGTTAAGATTGAACATGTCATTTAGGAGTTTCGTAATTAAATGATTTTAATTAAAATTAAAGAGCATAATAAGTTGATTGAATTGATTTAATGATGAATTTATATTTGCAATTAGAAAACATATGAATTGATTTTGTTAATAATTTGGTCAAGTTGTGTGGCTTTGAAAGAATTATTTGTAGTGGTTGATTATATAGTCTAATGATAGATAAGATCAACTAATGAATTTCATGATTGCTTGAAGGAGATAATAAAGGTTAATTCATTAAAGGGTTATTGCATTAAGTTGCTTGAAAATTTAGTCACAAAAATTGAATTAGTTAAATAAGTAAATGAATTTCAAAAATTATGAAATTTTACAGAAAACTATAATAGGATGTTGGAAATATTGTGGTAAAAGGGCTGGTGCAATGGATGAAGGGAAATGAAATTATAGTTAAATGAATACAGACTACTCAATAAAAAATCTGATTGAAAATCAGATGTTGTGTTTAGGTTATTTGGCTAATGAGCTTCAAAATTTATGAAATTTGACATGGGAGTAGCATGAAATGTGAGGAAGATGCTGTTAAAAATTTTCAAAATAAATAGATTTAAGTTAATTATTTTATGAAAAAAAAGCCTAAAAAATTACGGAAAAATAAACGTTTGAGAGAGAAGGGCCTAATGTTAATTTAGCAGAGCCATACATCAAAATTTGAGTTATAGGTAAGGGTCCTTTTACAAAAGAACTGAAAGAAAGAGCTTCCACGAATGGTTGCTTCCCGTTTAGGACTTGGATCCTTGGGCTGAGAAAGAGCTCGTGAGTGAAGAATGCGTACACGGCTTAACAGTTTAATATTTTAGAAGAGAAATAAAATGATACGAGAAATTTTATATTATCTGTTAATTAAAATTTATTTAAAAATTTAATATTTTTAAATATATACATATACACTAATTAATTCTAACAAAATGGCGGATTCTCGATTCTACAAGTTGACAATGGTTTTTTCTAAAATGAATTAATAATTTATTCTAAAAAAAGAATTAATAATTTTGGCAGACTTTCATTTACCCCTGAGTCCAAAATCTGAATTTTCCATATATTTAACTGCTGCCCTTCAATATCCTGACATTTAGCCACGTCTAAGTTTCTACGTTGTACTGTATTTTTCTTTTGTGTCATCAAATACTCTGCATTGTGAATGAACGGAAGTTGTTGTTTTCGAAAAATGAAAAACACATAATGACCACGTTGAAGCTTAGCAATTAAATTTAGTTGCCAGGTTGGCAATAATAATTCCACTTGCTTTGCTCTATTTGGGTGGAACAGGTAACATCCAAAAAAAAAAAAAACAGAGTAATGTCAATTTGGGACCTCAACATGCTTAGTAGGTCAAAAAGGTAAAATTTATCTTTTGGGTCAATTAAGTCTTTAAATTTATATAAAATAATTAAAAATATATATTTTTACTTTTTAAATCAATTTAACTTTTAAATTTATTTTAATTTTTATAAATTAATAATTAATTTAATTTAATGTGATTTACTTTTTTATCTTTTTACTCTTATGCTAAGAACACTCAAATTAAGTTTTTTTAACATTTATGAATGTAAATTTAAAATTTATAAAAATATTATTTTTTATAATATAATAAATTTATAAACATATATTATAATTTTAATCTATTTAATATGAAAAATGCATTGGTTTCATAAGCAATAACCTAACAATAGAAGGTAATTTTAAAATATTCAAATTGATACATTTTCATAAATTCAAGCTATCAATCAAGATGAAAAGAGATACAATATATTTTATATATCATTTTTATCTATTTTATAATTAATTAATTTTTTAATAAATTAGTCAGCTCGATTTCAGTTATAGTTTTAATAAATGTTTATATAATAATTTTTACCTTATAAGTAAATAAAAAATTAGATGTTAAATTGATTCAAATTGTCAAATATAATTGTTTAATCATAATTATATTCATAATGTAAGTACAATAAAAAATTAAAGGTTAAATTGACTCAAAATAATAAATATAATTTTTAACATTTCAAATAAATTTAAAAATTAAATTGTTTTAAAAAATAAAATCAAATATTTTTAATATTTTATATAAATTTAAATATTAAATTATTTTAAAATATTAAATTTGACTTTTTATTTTATTAAATAAATTTCATGTATCAAATTGGTCTTTATTTCTTAAAAAAACTTCATCCATTATATGCATATGATTCATTACCACTTGGAGATTATTTATTAAAAGGAAAAAAACAGCCAGTCCTCATCGTTGTCACATATGCTAAAGACAAAAATTAATTACTCTGTTTTGACGACGGTAGACATGGAAATTGGCAACTGGCAACTGGCAACTGGCAGTGGCAAGTGCTTTAGGCTGGGAAACACAGTTACCGTCGCGTGTTGCTGGGCGTTTACGAGCCAAGTAAAAGATTTTGACCAGCAAATCAAAAGCAGATAATCACAGGACTTTTCTGTAATAACTTTCATCATCATGATGATTAATGATTATGGTTGGGTTAAATTTTCAATTAGAATGTAATAAGTTTTCTTTCTGAAAATAAAATTCGTATTTTCGAAACTGCTAATATATATAATGCAAATATTTTTTAAAAAAATTGACATGCGACACTTCATAAATAAATATTTTTTTTTTGTTCTTGTCATATAAAATTTTTTTTGATAACACATTGAATTATAATGTTATATAGAACTCTTAAATTTTAATAGTATCACATAAAATTTAATTATTAGTATATTGTTATATAATTGATATTAATTATCATTCAATTATTATAATTAATATATATTGGTAAATAATTATAATGTTGTAAGCTGTCTTTCTCAATTAAAATTATATATTATTATTGTTAATTGTCATTCAATTATCATATTAACAAGTATTGAATAATTAAATTATTTATTTTTAAATTAAAAATTATCATAATTTTGCTGTTAATTATCATATTAATATCTATTATAACTTGTCTTTTAAATTAATATTATTATAATATTGACATTGATTATCATAAAAATTATAGTTATCATTTATTATTATTAATAAAAATTTTATATTTAAAAGAATAATAGAGAAGGTTAATGATGAAAATATTTATTAATAGTTTTATTAATAATGAATATTCAAAGTCTTAATATTTATTTGTCTTAAAATTGTAATATATAGTTTTTCTTATCGGTCTTAATGATAATATATTGAATTGTTGTTAATTACTTATTATTAAACTATAAATAGAGGGTGCTATTTGAGGCTTGGTAAAATCAAATTTTTTATTTCAATTTTTCTAATACAATTCCTTTTTGATATTGATATTTTCTTTTCTCTTTTAATTTCTACTACTCTATTAAATTTAGAAAAATTTGATAAATTATATAAGAGAAAATGATTTATAATTATCATTAAAAATTATATATATACGTCTACGATTGAATTCCCATTGTCATTTATTTTATTATTTTTAATATCATCTAGAAAAGTTTATTAGTTCAAAAGTTTATTAATATCCATCTTTCATGTGTTGATATCTTGGGATGGAACTGAAAATGATGTAATTTTCATCCCAGCCCCGATCCATGCACACCTTTAATGGAAGGTCTTAAGCCGGTCAAGAGTTTAAGGATATCCAGGTTTTGTTTTGAGTATGATAATGCGATCGTTGTTCAAGGAAAATTGAAGTGCATAGGAGCTCTCATCAGCTCGTTCTAACATCAATAATTTGCTTCAAGATTTTGGGCATGCAACGTGCGATATGATATGTATATGGCCGAGCAAATTATTGTGCGGATTTTCTTTCGAGGACGGCTAGTAACTTCTCTTTTGGCACTCATATTCTTACTGAACCTCCTTTTGGGTTGGCATCACGGTTGATGCATGATGCCATTGGCGTTGCCTATCCTAGAACGCGTTTGTCTCTTAGAATTTCTGCTCTCCTTTTCATAAAAGAAACAAAAATTAAAACAAAGAAAACGCATAAATGAAAAACACGTTGAATTGCTAATAATAAAAAACTTATATTTCACTTTAAAAACTAAACAAAATTCTTAACTTTTATAATAAAATGATAAAACATTAGAAAAAAAATAGAATTTTTAAATATTTTCAGTTTTTATTTTCGATTTATTTATAACAAATAAGTTTTTCAAAAATAAATGATATTATTATAAATATATTTTTATGTAATTATAAATTAATTACATATTAAAATATAAAACACAATAAAAAATTAATTAAGCTACCCTAGTATTTTTTAATAATTTTTCATTAAAAATATATTTTTACATATATTACAATTTTAATTATGAAAAGTTCATTTTTTTTAAAATGAAACAATTCGAAAATATAACATTCTGAAAGACTTATCCATACTAATATATGGGTTTAATCTATACACCAAATCCGTAAAAAAAATGTCTTAGTTTAAAAATGTATTTTCAAATATATACTAGGGAAAATAAATAAAATAAAAATACTTTTTTTAAAAAAATATGTTTTAAGATAATATTAGGATTTCATTAAAAACTTAAAATCAATACATACAAATATTAAAGGGAAGACATGACTCCTCTTTTAAAAAACTATTTTCTAATTTTCAAAATGAAAATATGATAACATTTCAAATATGAAATTCTAATTTTCAATTCTTTTGAAAAATTTTCTAGAAAATTAATAGCCCTTCAAATTTTTAATTTCTCTTGCGAAAATGGTAATTATAAACATGGGCTCACAATCATTCCTTAATAAAAAAGAATTTATTCAATTAGAAAATATTGTAGTTATTCTGCGAATTTAGGCAATTTTCGTAGAAATAAGAATATAAGTTTGATATTTGAAAAACACTTTATAAGGATTAGAATATAGGATTTAAAAAAATCTTAAATATATTTTTAAAAGGGAAAAAATCTAAATATAATTATAAATATTATCATTATAATTAAATTATGATAAGTAGGATCTAGATTCCCGGAACGTTGTTCTTAAGTTGTTTACCATTAAACTAACATCATTTTTCCCTCAAAAGAAAAAAACTTCATTTTGTTAGGTTGAAATTTTTCTAAAAATGAAATTTCTATTTTAAGATTTTTCCTATTAAAATTTAAAAGAAGATAATCAAAATCCAGAAACATATAAAATGCACTGTAGCTTAGCAGCCGCAATTAGTATTTCGAATCCGGGTTAGTTGTGTAATTTTGGCAAAAGCAAAGGGCAATAGATTAATCATAAAACCCCGACTGACTCAACAAGTCGCCTTACACGATCTTAGACCAGTCTCTGTGACTGCAAGTCTGTAACTTTGAACAAAATAAGACCATAAAAACCGTCAAAAATGGGACAATCCCACACCACGCGCACGCCACAGCACACCCGTAGGGACAGGGTACAGTTCGCCTTTGTCCAATACCATCATAAAATACACCCTTCTTTTTCATTTCTATATTAACACACACACATATATTTATATAAATTAATTTTCCCCTCTCTCTCTCTCTCTCTCTCTCCATTTTCGGGAAAAGCAGACTTTGGTTAGCTCTTAGCTGTACAAAAGCCCCTTAGTTACCGACTCTTGAAAGATCTGCAGATCATCTCTCTTTCTGCTTTTCCTCTGCAGCTGTTTATCCAAATTAAAGGCTGCGGAGGGAGAGAGGCAAAGGCAATCTAAGCTCTGGATCTCTAGTTATAACAAGAAGCTTAAAAGGCCATAATCAACTTTATAGGTAAGTTTTGTTTCTGTTTTTTATTTTTCGTTTAGTTGTTTGATTCCTAAACGACTCTGGCGTATTTCATTTTCTGTTGCTTGTTTTGATTCCTCAGATCCGTCTCTTTAGATTGTTGAATTTTCAGTTTCTGCCGTTTATAGTTGCTTGGTCTTGCTGAGTTGCATTGCAGATGAACATAATTACTATGTTCGAATCTAGATTAATTTTTCTGCTAATTTAGTGCATTATGTGATTAGTTTGATTAGTCAATATAAGCTTATCATGTCTGCAGAAGCATAGAATGGTTATAATGTTAGGCTTGTTAGTTTTAAATTGGAGGATTAGTCAATTTATCAGATTAATTTTAAGTGTGTTTTGTAGCTTTCTCTTTGCTTGTGATAGATTATGAAACTGCTTTCTTTTTTTCTTCTTTTATATTGAAGTTGGCAGTGAAATGGCAAGTCGAGTTAAGGAAGACGAGAAGAATGAACGAATAATTCGGGGACTTTTGAAGCTTCCTGAGAATCGGAGATGCATTAATTGTAATAGTTTGGTGAGTGATTTTCCATTGCTTCTATTGTCTTAATGCCTTACCCATCTTGTTTGTACTTTGGATACCCGTATAACAATCAAAGATCGTTGAGAACATAAATTTTTACACGGATATCTAATCTGATATCTTATTTGTCTTTGCATTATAGTTTATTTGTTGTGCAAAATCATAAATAAAATTATAGCTTAATTGGCTTAGGATTTAGTTATGTTGAATTCGAATTTGAACATTTTTTTGGTAAGAGTTCAAGGGTTAATCTATTAAATAAAATTGTAAAAACATATAATTGGACTCAATTATGAATGAGCTGTTTCTTAGACGTATGTGAAAAGAAAAAGTGAGTCTATGCTAAATGATTAATGGCCTTCTCATTACTGCATAGCTAGGCTGGGGAGAAGTTGAGGACCTTTTTATAGGAGAATGAAGCAATCTTTTGATGCTTTATGCTTCTCACTTTGGGCTCTGTGAAACCTTTACAACAATAACTAAGCCTTAATTCCAAACCTTTACAACAATAACTAAGCCTTAATTCGAAAGTGGTAGGGTCCGCTATATATGAATCTTTTGTTAGACTTTTATGTATTATAATTTGTTGTATGTGGCTTAACAGATTAATGAAATGGACTTAATCAGTTGTTGCTGATCTATGAAAAGAAATTAAGCTGTTAATGTGAAGGAAATTTGATAGTTCGGTCTATTGATTTCAATGCTTCCTTGGAGATTATATGGGAGTGTTATCTTCTATTTCTATTTTTTCTTCTATTGAGAAAAAAATAAATAAGTAGTGAGGATGTAATTACTCTGTATTTCTTAGACCTCCGCAGGGTTTTAGGACCTTTAAGGTTTGGATATGCATAATCGCAGATATAGATTATTCAAGGATATTTTTTAAATCTTTTGGTGTACCATGTTTTTCATTGATTTAATTACTTATTAGATTAGCTATCTAGATGTGTGGTTATGATAAAAATATGCCTAATTTATCTATAATTTACAGTCCTTGCATATGATGCTGAAATGTTATGCCTATTATTAGGAAAAAGAATTTTTTTTTCCTATCTGTTGATGATTCAATGGAATTTAGCCAACTGCCTCTCATAGATGATTTGATGCAAAGTTTCACTAGGTGTCAACCTCAAAATTCTTTTGAAGTAATAATAAGTTGCCTGATGTATTCATATCATGAAGATTGGAGTTCCATGGGCTATTGTTCTACAGGAGAAAAGCTCACATTTAGTTTGTTATATAGTGCTAATATTTTATTGGCTGAGCAGGGACCACAATATGTTTGCACAAATTTCTGGACATTTGTTTGCACCAACTGTAGTGGCATACAGTAAGTATGACTATTTTTAAGTTGTCTTCCTATTTCTTTGCATTAGTCTGTTGCTCTCTCTTGTTTAGTAATTTCTGTGTTTTCTTGAGAATTTCCTCCTGGTGCTTGTTTGGGGGGAAACGAGACGGAGAGAGGGAGAGAGTCACTTGCACTGATGTAACGCTTTGAAATTTTTTCCAGTCGAGAATTCACACACCGAGTAAAATCAGTATCAATGGCTAAATTTACGTCACAAGAAGTTGCTGCTCTTCAAGGAGGAGGAAACCAGGTATATTACTGTTTCGAAGTGAGAATTTATTGGTGGTTGTTTTTTGTGTTTCACTTTTTGTTGAATCATAATAGCTAGAAATATAAATCACTACTGCTCAATTATAATAGGGATCCAACTACAGAAAGAGAATTCAGCTTCCATCTCTTTAATTCCCTTATTCTCTAAATCTTTCTCTCTCCTTCCCTTCTCTCTGTCTTCTATTTTCTCTCTTGCCAATCAATTGTTAGGTTGGGTCTTAAATACCTGCCTAGCATTTTCTGTGATTTATCCATTCAGTTTTTTTCTTAACTGACTTCTGTCTTTTATTTACAGCGTGCAAGAGACATTTATCTTAAAGAATGGGATCCACAGCGTCAGTCTGCCCCTGATGGCAGGTTGTCACTCATTTATGATGTGTTTTATTATATGTTATGATAATGATTGCAAATCTAATTCATGTTTTTGCTGCCAGCAATGTAGACAGACTTCGAGACTTTATTAAACATGTTTATGTAGATAGACGATACACGGGTGAGAGGAACTACGGAAAGCCTCCAAGTGCAAAGTTGGTATGGTCATCATTTCCCCTGTTTATGTGAATTCAAAATATTGTTACAGGGATTAACTTGGTCTAGTTAATATTTGTGAAATTGAACTTAATTGTTTTGAATTCTAAAAAATACTTTAATTAGAAACTTGCTAATCTTCTGATTGAACTTAAATATCATACAGGGTGACAAAGAGGACTCATACCAAGGTGGATCTCGAAGCCCACCATATGAGGACACATATGAACGCCGTTACAGTGACATGTCTAGTCCTGGAGGAAGAAGTGATGACAAAAATGCTAGATATGGGTATGATGAAAGAAGTCCTGGATATGAACAAGAAAGTCGACAGTATAATGATAACAGCAGAAGTCCTGCACCTCCTGAGATAGTCAATGATTGGCGTCGGGAGGATAGATTTCGAAATGGTAAGAAAGCTGATGATCGTAGAATGTCTGATGGAGATTCTAAGCTGGAAAGTAGGTCGCCTGAGCGGCTGAAAGATCCAGAGGCTTCTAGCCCTCCTGTTGTACGGCCGGTAAGAGAAATTTTGGGAGATAATGCAATGCCTCTTCGTATAAGTGAACCTCCAAAACCCAATGTTGTAAGGGCTGCTGATGGCTTTGCACAGACACAGGTAGAGCTTCTGTTTCATTCAGTTGCCTATATGATTCTTAAATGTTTTGTCTCTGCTTCAATTGTTTTGTTGTCTTGATCCATCCCTGCCCAGGAGTTTTTTTGTTTGAACTTTTCTGATCAACATTCCCTGTTTCAAAATTTTCTTTGTACTTTTTTAGTGTATGTGAATCCACATAAAAATTACATACTCAAATGAATCACCTAGGGAGTACACAACACGCACTTCTTTTAGCACCTGATCCACGTTCATGCTGGTTGTATGCCACTTCATGTGCCAGCTCTTTGGCAGTTCATGTTCCAGATTTAGGATGTCATGATAGCAACTTGACTTTGGGAAAGAATGTGTTTGTTTGGCCCTGAGGTGCGCTCACATGTGATGGGAAATAAAACGTGGAATTCAATTTGCCATGGAGCAATCTGTAAACCATGGGAAACAATAGATGGAGCTCTGTGTTTGTTTTCATCGACAGAGAATTCAAGTGAAAAATGGAAAACTACTTAAAGTGTTTCTTTAAAGCTTAATTGTAAACTAGGATACATAAGAAAATTCATATCCACTTTTTACTGTTTTCAAATTTATTGCAAGTAAACAACAAATTTTAGTTTTCACTTCTCTTGGAATCAGTTTATTGAATATTTTTTAGTTTTCACCAGCAAAATTATTCTACTGGAAATTACAAACAATAGGGCGACTCCAATTATGATCTCTAAACCAAACAAAAACTTGTTTGTTAATTGGCATCCGCCACATGTTTTTGCTATTTGTGGACCTCTTTGAGGATCTCTATAATGGCACAAACAGCTTGATTTACTGAAGGCCAATTACTTGGCATCTTGTGGCTTAGCTTGCTCTAGCAACGTATTGATATAGATGAGCCTCAATAGAACGGGAATTAGGACTGTACATCTTTTGTTGAGCTAGTCTAAAACTCAAATCGCTCAGCTCGAATTTTTGAGCCAAGGTTCACATGGGCTTAGATTGAGTTGAATTTGGTCAATAGTTTTGAGCCCAAATTAAATTCTGGCAGAGCTTGAGCGGAAATTAATTTAGTTTTTACAAGCCCAAAGTGGCATACAAATGCAAGAAATATATTTTTGAATATATTTTGATAATTTTCTAGTGAAGTCATATTCGGTTCACATAACACTCTTATTTGTTACGTACTTTTCATGGTAATCATTCTGGAACAAGCTCTTGTGATATTATTTTATAGCATGTGTTGTTATTTTTTTTGTTTCTTTCATTATCATACATATATATATAAATTTATTTTAGAGAGTCTCGAGTTCTTATGGTATGGCAATGTATGATAGAGTAGGTTTATAACTTAGGTTTACCAAAGAGTTCTGGGAAAAAAAAGTGAAGTAAATGGGCCATCTCAGAATTTACTGTGAGCTTTGGTCAGAGCTCTGGCCTGAGATTGTTTAAAATAATTCAGGTTGAGTTTGGGCTTACCAGTAAGCCGGTTTAATTTGACTCCAAATATATATATATATCGGGAATCAATAATTTGATCAGGTATGCTTTAGCTTTGTGAATGAATTGGTTCGTGCTGGTAAATGGTAACTCGCTTTTATGCTCATTCCTGAATATGATTTTTTTGGAAAAGTTGTTTAGTAATCATCTCCCTCTCTCTCTCTCTCTCTCTCTCTCTCTCTCTCTCTCTCATATAGAAATTCCGTAGAAATTCAAATGAATTGAGTTTTTGGTTAATCATCAGATTGTTTTTCTGTTCAAAGATTTCCCATACTCAGCTTAGTTGTAGCATTTTGATCTTTTTTGTTCTGTACCATGGTAAAATCTCACTTTATCTCTGGGTGGTGGAGGAACAAATGATCTCACAATTTTGTTGCATTTAATTGCAGAGAACTGCATCTTCTAGTAGTTTGGGGTCCACCAATGGAAATTTAATGGAGGTTAAAGTGGAGAATACTGCCAGCTTAATTGATTTTGATGCTGATCCTGAACCGACACCTGTTATTACCACAGCCTCTCAAGTACAACAGACAACCGTGTCTCAATCCCTTGCACAACCTGCAAGTACAACAAATGACAACAATTGGGCTTCTTTTGATTTTGTCTCGGAGGTTAAGGTATCTCAAACTTCTTCAAATGCAAATCCATTGGAATCTGTTCTCTCACAATTGTCGATGACATCATCTGTACCTAGTCAAATCTCTGGGATGCCAAGTGGTTCTGGTACTCCAGAAGTTGCATCTGTGGGCCATGCAGCAAATGTGCCAAGTGCCACTTCTTCACCTACTGTGGTAGCAGGTAATGCAGTTATATTGCCTGTAAATGTTGGTGTTTCTCCAGTGTCACCGGCTAATATAATGTTGACATTTCATCCTGGTGGTGTTTCAGCAGGTTCCCATGGATTGGTGCCTACAATGCCCATTAATGGTGGCAATTCCTTTGGTAAAGTTAATGAGGCAGGGCAATGGCCTAGTGTGCAGCATCAGCAACCGCATCTAATTCCTGCTTCCAGTGGTCAGTCTACCGCTCAACAACATAGACCACCAATTTATGGAGCTTCAGGCAACCAGGTACAGCGGACTTCTAGAAATTTGTACTTGACCTATGCTATCTATATGATATTTTTTTAATATGTTGCTTCTGATGTCTTTTTGGCAGACTTGGAATTATTCAGTGGCCCCTAATGTGCAAGCAGCTTTTAGTACCTCATCTGTTGGAATCCCCCAAGTTGTCTCTGCACCTGCCCCTGCAGTTGCCTCGGCTGGTGTATCACAACCTGCATCTGCAGAAGTAAAACCAACCGGAAGAAAAGAACTGCCCGCGGTAATGGAGCTAATGGTGATCAGTATTTTGTGGATATCAATCTAATAGTTAATGCCTCTTGACTCCTATCCTGAATTATGTGCAGGATCTTTTCACTGCAACCTATTCATCTTTCCCTGCAGCATTTCCAGGGTGGCAAACTGGTCTACCCCATGGTATGGGGTTTGCGATGCAATATAGTAATGCTGCAGTGGTATGTTTGTTAACTGACAACAATGAGTCAATCATTTTATTGTATTTTTGCTGGTTTCTTGTTTCAATTATTGTCAGACTACTTGCAATAGTAACTTTGTTTATTTCAGCCAATGCCAACTTATGTCCTGCAATCAAAGTCTACAAATCCATTTGATCTCAATGAATCATCTCCAGCACAAGTCCATACTGTATGTGATTAATTCATTCAATTGTAAACTTCTAATTGAATTTGAATCAATATTTCTGCAATAATATTTTGCATGGGAAAAGTGAAAGATATTGCTGAGATAAAAAGTTACCAAACCCATGAAGATCAAATATCATGGCAACTTGGTGCTACAATTGTTGGCGTCACTTGGATAAATATGTGGAAAAGACCTGGAATAGAGATATATATGAAGCTTTACTACTCATTTGGGAAAAATACTATAACTTTTCAGATGGGAAAAGTGCTTGACTTGACCTTTTGTTTTAGCTATCTACTTAATTATTAACAAAATGAAGTGCGCGATTTTTGTTAGTTAAAATTAATTGATATGTTTTTCCTAGTTTTGCTGACTTGTGTTCCTTCTGATACAGTTTCCTTCCATGGCACCCTTGCAAGGTGCTCTTCCAAATATGCCACCATCTTCAGGCTTCCAACGCGTTTCTAGTCTTGGGATTCCCTCATCAGGATGGATGCCATCCCAGGCGTTGCCTTATCCATCAGCATTGCCTCTGCAGCCACCACCTTATGCGTCAGCTATGCCTCCAAGTAAGGTTACAATTTATATTTTTTCTTTCAAAATCCCCTTCTTTTTTTTTTCCTTTTAAATTCGTTGTGCTCCTCTGCTTTGTGCTTAATTTTGCTTTGAAACCTCAGGGGCTTATATGGCACAAGTACCAAGTAACATGTCATTTTCTGGGTAAGTTTCATTTTTACAAGCATCCTCCCCATGACAAGCCCTTTTTTTTTCCCTTTTGACATATTTATCCTTTTTTGTCCTCTATTATTATCCGTCTCCTTTATTTGTATCAGATTGTTCTTTTGTCATTTTCAAGTTGTTTTTACTTGGTTTCTTCTTTTGCCATAAAACAAAGTAATATTAGTTTGTTACTATAAACCATAACTTCAAATGCTTGTAATTGTTTGAGCAGTATATACAAACCTCTTTTTTCTTTTAACATGTGTGTTCTTTTTCCCAGGCAACAAGGAGTGGGTGGCATCAGCACTGACGGAGCTGCTTTTGGTGCCATAAATATGGATCAACAGTTGGCTGGTAGATTCTCAGCCCCTGCTGCTCCATCATCTTTCTCATCTGTTGGAGGGAACCCTTTTGGATAAATGCGAACGAAGTGAATCTCCTCCTATTTTAGAAGAAGCATCAACTTGTTGCTTCCTTCCAATCGCTGGCGTAAGGTTCTGGTCTTATTGTTTTATTTAAATCATCCAGCCAAGTTAAAGGATGCCTGTGTTTTTCAAGCAAAAATATTGTCCATAGCAGCCCTGAAAATTGATAGGAGAGCAAGAGAGAGGAAGAGAGTAATTATAATTTTAAAAGGGTAGACTACTCCTTGTGGATTAGGTTCATTTTTTTTTTTAATGTGCCTCAGATGTCTAATGGCGTTTATATTGTTCACTGAGAGTGATCCGTGTTGCCTGTATCATTTTTCTGTGTTGCCTTGTGCTCGTAGATGCCATCATTATTTTTCCTGTCTTTTCATGTATGATTTCATAAGTTCATAGTGTGGTGAGCGGTTGAGTCTGTGAAAAGGTTGTGAAACAATTGTCATAGTTGAGTACAGTTTGTATGCATATATTGTTGAGTAGTAAGATGATTTTTTCTTTCAATTGCAGTATTTTGTTCGCGTACTTCTCTCGTTGTTTATTTTTATTCCCCTTGTCGGGATTGTTGATGTTGTGTCTTTTTTTCGTCCCTTCATCTCAAGTTTCAATGGACAATTGCAAGATTCGATGCCATTGAATTTGGGAACAAGGTTTAATTTTCCCCCTTGGAACTAATATCTAGCTGTCAAAAAATTAATTTTTTTGTACAATTTATTCTTTAAACTTGCATCAAAAGAAAAAAGGCCCAATTTTTTTTACGAAAATGATAAACGTTTGGTTTAGATCAAATATAATTAAAAAAAATTAAAAAGTTTTGATTTTAATTAAATATAACTAGAATATAATTAAAAAGCAATAAATACTTCTCAAACTAAATATAGCTGATTGATGGCAAACCTAGAGTGACGGCTGTGGTGGTGATAGTAGAGCGGTTGAGGTGTGGTAGTAATAGTAGTGGTTGAAGTGGTGGAGAACTAGTATGGTGATGGTGGCAGCAGCAGCAGTGGAGTGGCAATGGTTGTGGCTATGAAATGGAACATGGTTGAAGTGGTGGTATGGTGATGGTGGCGGCAGCAGCAGCAGTGGAGTGGCAATGGTTGTGGCTATGAAATGGAACGTGGTTGAAGTGGTGGTTGAGCACTAGTATGGTGATGGCGGCAGTGATGGAGCGACAGTGGTGGCTATGTTAATGGAACGGTGGCGGTGATAGTATTGATGGAACCATGGTGTGAAATAATTAATATTACATGTATTTGATATATTAAATGATACATATGTTTTTTAATATAATGAATATTCTAACATTTTAAACTATGAATACAATTAGAATTCCATTACATTAGGATGTCCAAAAAAAAACAAGAAAAATTCATCCAAACATTATAATTAATTATAACTATCATTTTATTACATAATTGATTACAAGAGACCAAATACTTAGGCACCAGATACTAATTAGGATGTATAAATATATATTTACAGTTAGATATCTGATGAGGTGCATCTTTTTTTTTTTTCCCCAGTAAAGTAATATTCTGTAGTAGTTGCATATATACAAGGATTAATTTGCATTCCCAAGTAAATTGCATTATATTGATCTTTCTCTTTTTTTCCTTTGAGCTCATTCAGATGATTGGATTACAGGATTACAACATCAAAAGAATTAGTAATAAGAATAAATTGGATCAGTACATGCCATTATGTGTTCCTCCAGCTTGATTCTTTCAAAGTATACAGCAACATCTTCTTTTTCAAACTGTTTCATTTGCACAACAGAACATACAAAATGCTTTGGTGCTTTTAAAATAGAAATGCCTTACGTGGAATCTGCATTTTGTCTCCACTTGAGGATGATTGGAGCCACCAGCATCCACACTGCAAAACAGTTTATCAGTTCACTGCAACTTGGAAAATTGCCGATCGAATATAAATTCTAAAAATTTAAAGTTAATATGTTACTGGTTTTTTAAAGCAAAATATAAACAATTCTAAAAACAAACCGAATAGACCAACTCAATTCGACAGACCGGTCCAGTATGATTTTGAAAATATTTGCATTATTGTTTCTTAAATCTATCATTCAAATTGACTCGATTTGATCAACAACGATGCAGATACTTACAGTATACGCAAACTGCCAACCATTCATTCACTACTCTGACCCATGTGCTGGTCCAACCCACATCAATTGTCCATCTGCAGAATAGTAAGGCAAGTAAATTCACTTTGTTTTGCCGTCTATGAACTTGCTAATCATTAAATTATGGAAGACGTTAATGTGTAATTACTAGAGTGCCATCATACCCTAAATGTTTTAAGGTCATGTTTAAATGATCCTAAAGGCACCTGCAGAATGTAAAACAAAGACAAAAAAATACTTAGGCTGTGGAATAGAGAGTACTTCTGCATTGCATGATGAGTGTTCCATCCGATGAGTAGCATTGCGAAGTACATAGCTCCTGTGGCGAAGACAAAGTGGAAGAAGCCATAACCATATGGAACATCATCCTCTGCCTCTTTTTCACTTTTCCTGAACTGTACCCATATTCTTAAGAGTTAGGCAATTCATTTTAAATTTTTCCCTCTCGAAAAATAATGATAACTAGCTAGTAAACAAAAAGCTCAATAGCAAACCTGAAAGCACTGCGAATCAATACCAGTTGAAAATGTTGCAATAACAATTGCAAGTAGAGCAACAACAAAGCTCTGTTAAACACATGGAAGTTGTCATTTTTCTGATGAAAATTTTAAATTACGGTTTGCAAAATGAAAAAATCTGCTCTGAATGAGGAGTTATTTAGTGCGCCTGAGGCATTATATTCAGATTGTGCATATTTCTCTTACAAACATGTGGAGGATTATAACTTACAAATCATTTTCATAAATGGATCCACATGTTTGTGAAAGAAGTGCATTTAATAAATTTGGTATTTCGAAATATTTTAAAGGGTTCAGTTATTACTATAATGGTAAGCCAATCTGTTCTCTTTGAAGCTTCAGCTTTCCTGTTGCAACTTTCACCTGCTGGTTCACTTAAACACAAAAAATGGTAAACAATTATATGCTGTCAAGAAATGTATAGCAGAAAGAACAATTGACATTTTGCATGCTTGGAGCGAACCAAAGGCGAGCTAAGGCCTGAGGGCATGGAAAAGAGGGGAGAAAGAAGCATACCTTCTAATGGCACACCAGCAAAGGAACACCACATAAAGACCCATGAGCCCAGGAGTCAAGATACCACCATTAACCTGTTATCAAGCATAAATTATTAGTAAACCCCTTTCTCAAAATATTTTATGAATATGAATAAAATTGAAAAGCAAAGCAACTTACTTTTGGATGAAGAGAGATGCTAGTCATGAGTTGTACAAGCACAAGTGTCCATGTGATGAAGAAAATGTTAAGTAGACAAGACGGCTCAGGAGCATACCAAATGTACATCAAAATTATCCCAACTATGCATATCACATATGCAATGGTTGCAATTAGCATCACATGCATATGGCTGCAATCCAAAATTTTTAACTCCAAATATTAGTGCGCAGATGATGATATAGAAAATTGTGCAAAAAAATTGTCAGAGATTAAAACTATTGATTCAGTAACAGAGCCGATCCAAAATTGTATTTGAGATATAACCACAGACTCCCCGATTTTCCATGGCTGTTTTGTTCGCCGCAGCGGAGACTATCCGTGGAAAGAGCACAGGCATTGCAGCCAGATGCCGGAGCTCTTCATTACGGCGGCCGGGAACTAAAGGGAAAGGGAAAAGAATAGAATTGTAAGAACGGCACGTCATTTAGCCAATCCGATGATCATGGCACTCACGCTACGTCATCCATCATTAGAAACGAGAAAACCTTTCCTTAGCAAGAGTATGTCGTTTGGAGTGGTCAGAAACGTGAATTTGCAACAATGGCGCGACAAAGTTAGGCGTACCTGCCCTTTTTAAACAAAACTTGGCGCGTCACAGTTTACTTGGGGTTCGTCGGTTTGAATGAGCGCAAAAGTTTAACTCGCCAGATGACAACAAGGATATAACGAGGGTATTACAGTCTCACAACTCTTTATCATATTTTGCAGCTATCTGTCGGGTTTTATCGAGTGTGATAGCTGTGGAGAGAAAGACTCGGTCTACTATATTTTCTATAAACTCATTTAATGAAATATAAATACATCAGTATTTTGTCTTTTTTTTTTTTTTATATGTCAGTTTCTCCCAAACAAATATAATTACTTTTCTTATCTCTAATCAGAAACGTAAAAAAATTAATAAGAAATAAGTTTGGTTGTTTACGGCATATTTACTCTTTCTTATTACTGTACAGCATCGTTTCAACCCCTATTAATGGTTCGTCGTTTCCAGGAAAAACGAAAATCGAGACCTCAATTTTGAAACCCAACTTATAGAACCACACAAGGACTGTATTTTGCATTTTTCAGGATAAAAACGACAACTAAATCAATTGAATAACAAAATCAACTAAAAGAAAGAAAAAAAAAAAACATGGAAAACACTGTCCAATTGAAAAATGAAAAGAATGATTCTAAAGACAATGTGAAATTACAAAAATCTTTTGCTATTTTTGTTCTTAACAATAAATTTCAAAAAGCTAATAAATTTCTGTTTTGAGAGCTAAGTGTTAATTATTAAGAGAAGCTAAGATTGTCACTTGTCAAGATGGATTTACAGACATAGGTAATCATGAGAACTAATTAAAATAATGATCTGAGAGATTAATTATTAGTAAAATGACTTACCATCTTTCTGCATATTTGTCAGATAGACAACAATCGTTCAGCCATGTGATAAAACTAATGATGCTTATTAGCTGAATCAGGAGAAACACCCTGAAAATTTAATTATTTATAATAAAAAAAATTAGAGAAACTAATATCAACATCTTAAAATCTATACAGAGTTTAATTAATTATAGTAGAAATCACAGCTTACCCAGCACCAAAATGCGCAATCTCCCCTGCAAAATAAAGTGGAGAAAATATTAACAGCAATTTCTTTTTTAAATATAAAAAGAAGACGAAAAGACATACATAAACTTTTGATAGAGTAAGAAATATGATCCAACGAACCATAAAGCCGAATAAATGCAGAAGGAATCAAAAAGGTTAGGACTGTTAATGCAATCCACATAACAATCTTTGCAAACCACCATCCAGAATGCCATGTATCTCTTGGATCATAGAACTTTGAGACGCCAACAGTTGACACAAACATTATCATGAAAAATATCTGTTAGTACAATTATTAATGTTAAGGGATGAAAATAACTTTCCTTAATATCAAATTCAGTCCGATAAAAAAATGAGTGTTCATCCATATAAAGACTAATAATTGAGTAAAATAAATAGACTAACTTGCTTATGCATCCGTTTATGGACCAAATCACTAAAAAATTATTTTTTTATTAAAATTAAGGTATTTCTGACTATTTATTGAAAAAAAGAAAAGATTGAGTGAGACCAAATTTTAAAAAATCTCAATTTTTATTAATTTAGTAGTCCATGTGATGGGTCCATAAAAAGAGTCCAAATCATAAAATAATAATTGAAATGGGATTCAAAGGATACAAAACATCCCAAGCTTACACGCAGGACTCCTTCAGCACCCAAACAGTCAGATTTACCAGCACATACCCTTAGTCCTGCATATTTCAAATCAAAACCATTTAAGCCACATGTCGCTTTACTCTAATTTCCAATCCAGACCCTAAATAAAATTGCAAGAATCAAAAGACTGTTAAATCAAATATGTATACACATAATGATGCAATATTAATCTTACTTTCCATTTCAGACAGAGCGCCATGGCCATAGTCTCGAGCAGCCCAAGCAAGAAGATTAGCAAAGAGAAAAATCAAGGCATAAACATATCTAGCCATCCAAGGATTACGCCCATTTCTAAATTGTCCAAACCATGAAGAGTCTTGAAGTATGGCTGCATGCCTATCATTTCTGCTGTTGCTGCTTGTACCACTCTCCATTTATCCTTCATTACATACACTAAAGCTAGCACAGCAGCTTCAGTATATGTTGCATTTTATGATGAGTCAATTTCATTTATCATTATATTTCTCCACCTGCAAAATATTTGCAATTAGTTAGTACACAACACGTCTGCCACAGAAGAATAAGATTCCATGTACTGTTATTACCTAAAAGTCAAAATAAAAAACTGGTTTCCTATCACATTAGCTACAAATTTATACCAAACACCGAAAAAAAAGCCCACTTGAGAAGTTTGGTCCTCCACCCCTCTGTTCTCTTGCTGAGCTTAGCTAGTCAAAAAGCCTATATATGACCTAAAACGGCTATTGTGTTTTTGGTCCAGTAGATGCTCCTTTTGTTTTATATATACCAAAGAAGAGAGATTCAAATCTAGGTGTACGTGACTTGTTGGTCTTAATTTGATTCAATAATTTCAATTCATGCAATTCGACTTGCTAGAGGAAAATACAAACCTATGCCTGCATTCTGATACACCAAATAAATAGTTGATTGTCATTTAAAAAAAAAATCAGTTTTTGATCGAGAAATTGCGCCAACCTCCACCATCTTTTTAATGAAAAGTAAGGGTCAATTCCTAATAAAAGAAACGATTCCGTGGCCGTATCTATCTGATTCATTCAATTAAGCTAGACCTAGGAATGTCACTTGAAAAGTGATCCTAATGAAAGTGGAAGTAATTCTATCTCAACTTACTGGGAATAAATTCCTATTTGCTCTTAAAGTTATTCACCAGTCACACAAAACACATTCCTGTATAGAAAAGATGAATGCAAGTAACAAATAGATATGTAACGGCTTCTTGCTTACCAGCTTAGCAAGATTGGCGTGCACGAGTTAACGTGTACAAATAGTTAGCAAACTGTTAAAAAGTTTCAGGTCTTGTGAATCTTTTCGGTAAGTAGCCATAACAGTAAAGAATCCTCTGTTTCTTTCTCTCTCTTCTAAGATTTTCAACAAATATTTATCGGAAGGCGTGCAAGGAAATGATGAGTAAAGGAATCTTTTCACTTCTTCTCTTGCAAGTCTACTTAATTATAGATCCTCTGACGATTTTGCCCCTCCATGGCATTTTTTTGGCAGGCTATTGAGTGTTTGTTTGGTCATTTTGCAGAGAAAAAGAAAAGATTGTGTAGAAAACTCCATTTTTTTATTAAAGAAAAAGCAAAATTATTCTTGATTGATCAAACTTCCTTTGAAATATCATGATAATTAATAGTAACTTAATTTTACTATTTGTTTGTTTTTCGAGAAAATGCAAGAAAGTTCAACGAAATGAGAACAGAATTGTTAATTTCTTTTAGCATCTATCCTGTCCTGTCCTCTCCGTTTTAATTAGAAAGAGCAGTAAAATGGAGCAGGACGTTACCAGAGCTTCTCTGCCACTGCTTATTTCTGGAAACTCAAGATTTTGTTTGTTTCTCGAGAAATATTGGATCAGCGGAGAAACAAAAGTCAAAAACAAGAAAAAAAACAATGCCTCACACAATACTTAATAGCACAAAGAAAGAAATGAATGTACCTTAAGAACAGGCGCTGTAGATCTATATAGGCAATACTTCTTCAGTTTAATTAATCTCTCTCTCTCTCTAGCCACAAAACAGAGAGCGGTAGAGAGAGAGCTTCCGTATCTTCCTTGAAACAAACACTCTTAATTAACTGAACAACGCAGAGGAAGAGGAGGACGGAGAGATTTGATTTGTTTGCTTCTGCAATCGGTGTTTTTTGTCTCTTTTAAACCCTTCTTTTTTGCCCTTTACTCTCCCTTGAGTGTAAGAAAGAAGAAGAGAGAGAGTTTGCGGTTGCTTTTCGGAGCCTTTTCTTTCTTTCTTCTTCTTTTTTTCTTTTTTTTTCAGCTGCGTTTTGCTCCTTTTTTTCCCGCCGTAAGCTTCCTGTTCCACTACACGTCGTATCTTTCAAGATAACTCATATTAAGTAAAACTGATTAACTCCATTAATTATGTTTATTTTCAACTGTGTGTAAAAATAATAATTATGCGGTGGAACAGAGGCACCACTTCCTTTAGGCAAGCAACGATTGACTCTCGTTATAAACCGAACCGATTTGGTCAGATATTCCAGAAATTCGAATCATGATTCAATTTTTAAAGAAAAATGAGTTTTCTGCAAGCATGCATTTGCAAGTTGCATGTAATTATTGATTTTTCCATGTTGTAAATCAATATAATTTTTTATAATATATTATAATATTATAAATAGTTTATATTTCTGTAATCTAAAAGCTTTTACAAAATACAAAAAAAATATAATTTAAGACATAATAAAATAAAAAATTCAATAATTAAATAAAATTATTGTCAATTTTATTTTCCAACAAATAAAATTAAAATTTTTAATAATATTTTTGTCAATTTAGAAACTTAATTAATTAAAATATTAAATAAGGATACATGTATTTTTATGTGCTTAAATTAATTTTTTTTTATTTTTTGATATTTGCTCTTTATGAATCTAAAAGGTATTAAAGTTTTATTGCAATGTTAAAACTAAAAAAATAATAATAATTAGGCGCTTTAATTCAAAAATATGTAAAAAGCTCTAAAAAAAAAGTTACAACCATCAACTAAATTAATTTAAACTATAAAACTAATAAAATTATATTTATTACTAAACTATAAAATTTAATTAGAATATTAGGAGTAAAATAATTAGTACCTCCGAAAAGTTTTTATAAATGCACAAATTTTCAAAAATTAGTGTAGCAAGCAAAACAGTAAAAATCGTGAAAAATTAAAATACAATTACGATAATAAATTTATAATGTGAAAAATTGAAAAAGAAAATCAATTAATAAAATAAAATAAAACAAATCAAAAATTGTCAATTCATTAGAATTCTAATCGATGAAATACACTTACATTATTAAAATTTATTAACTAAAAATTTCTACTATTTCGAGAAAATCACAGTACCATTTTACTAAAACTGTTATACCCTTTGATCCTCCGGAGGTAATGTTTGTTTTCTCTCAATGTTTTTTTTTTCTTAATTAGCTCTAAAAGACCTATTTATAATGAGATTTTAGGTTAATTAGATTAATATTAGAATTTCTAATTGATTTAATATTCCTATTTAGTTAATTGATATTTAATATTCTTTAATGATTTACCTTAAAATAAATAATTTATAATCAACTAATAATTTTTTTTTCGATTCTTTTTTAATTTAACAATTAGGATTAATATAAATGACTCAAAAGATTTTTATTTTTTATTTTTTCGTTCTCTAGTATACTAATACGTAGGTGTTAGTCTATTAAACATCTATAAAATATTTTATAATATTATATCATATTTTAATTAAGGTATGGTCCCAATGTTAGCTATCCCAATATTTATCAAATTATATATTTTTATTAAATTATTATAATACCCTGAAATTTTTATTTCGAAACATTCCCATTTAAATTTAAATTGTAAATTATTAGCCAATAATATTACGCCACGTAATATTATGGGGATCGAAAATCATTTTGGTTCGCCCGAAAATTTATTGAATA